>JANTPZ010009105.1:0-15878 GCA_025593235.1 Vachellia pachyceras
GTTTGGTTTCAAGGTTTTGAAACCTAGGTTTCAAAACCTAGGTTTGAAACCTAGGTTTTCTCTTTCATACTCTCTTTTTACTACTCTTTCTTACTTTCCTCTTTCTTACTTTTTCTCTCTTTCTCTTTCTTACTTTCCTCTTTCATACCTACTTTTTCTTACTTTTTTACCTCGAAATCTGTAAAAGCTATAACTTCCCAAATATAAATAACATTTCAAAACCTAGGTTTTACCTCGGAATCTGTGAAACCTAGGTTTCAAACCTAGCATCCAAACCAGCCCTCAATCGAGAGGAAGGGTCTTTTAATTAAACTTGTAAACTACGCTACACTTATTACATGTTTGCTTGATTCATAATATGATAATTGCCTCCACTTTACTTGGAACACGCATTCATGGCTTGAAATCTCTTCAACATATATCGAAAAGGCCAACTTTTCATGAGATGTGTCCTCCAGAAATGTAAGAATCCCCTACCTGGGTGTGGAACGAATCCACCATAAGCAGCACATCAAAAGGGAAACAAAGGATAGGAGATTAGCTCTGAGATGTGAATACTGAGGGCAGCTCTGTCGTCTCAGAACGAGAGGAGTGTAATTTGTAAATATGATAAGTCAACACCTTCGTCGGTTTCGGAAAAATAATAGAAAGGGGCGTAGGAATAATCACGCGAAAAAGGGTTTTGTTTTCCCACACTCACCGACAGAAGAAAATCAAGGACAGGCACGTGTTTTAGCTTTATCATTTGTGTGGCTATCGTCCTCGAAATTGAATGCTTCATCGTCATAAAGCCCAAAAAATGGCATGTGAAGACAAAAACGTACTTTTTGGGGTTTGAATAATGATGTTAAAGAGAGCCTTAACTCCCGAATCAAATTTGAGTAATGAGTAATGACAGCTCCATTCCAACTGGTCAACGATTAAAAGTTATAACTAGTTGGAGGGATGAGATTTAATTTTTTATTTTTTATTTTTATGAAAAATTTTATTTTAATAAATATAAAATTTAAAATAAAATTAATCATTTATCTATCATATTCTTAAATAATAATTTTTTATAAAATATTGCTAGTTTTAAAAGAATCAAATTTACACAGTCAAAAATTAAATTTAGATGATTCAGATCTATAGGGTTAGGGGAGATCATCACTTTGAATACCCTAATCAGGTCCTGTGGCTTGCGTCTTCTTCTTGGCGTGTCACTTTTCATTACATGTGGACAGCAGAGAAACAACAAAGAAGGAAGAAGCTCGGTAATGGCGTATATTGGATGAAGATGATGACCACCGCCACTAAGTGCATCATCTTTATTCATTCAAACACTGTAACTTTATCCAAAAGCATGATTAATAACTTTCAGATATTATTTTAGGCACAATTACACATTCCTGTCATTGTTCATTCCACATCTTCAACCCTTTAATTATGAAAAGCATGTGATTCATTAGCTTCTTACTCATGCAATTCATGTAAACAAATTTAAATTTTTTGCTAACTTAAAGAAAGCTAAATCATTTTCATCAACTTATGCTTAGTTTTTTGTGAAAATGCTAAAAATGTTTTATAAGTATAACATGAAGGAATATTCTTTTCGTTCTATTTACATTAGCAAGTTATTTTCAACATCTTTTATCGAAATTTATTTTTTTTAAATATAACTGATTTTGTCTAAAACTTTAATAACCTTTCAACCATATCTATGTTTAAACATATATTATACTCTTAAATATACAAAGTATATACAATAATAAATGAAGGGTAAAATTATATATTTATATAAAAAATAATGATGTAACTTATAAATATGATAAAAAAACTCTTCTCATTATCTTACAAACAGGATATAATAAAGATCAGAAGTATTAAAGATAAGAAGGAGCGAGGGATATAATAATATTGTGAGTCCTTAATTAATTGAGGGGGTAAAGTATTAAGGATTCTGCATGGAGAATCCCAGTTCATTGAAGTGATAGCAGTGAGCATTTAGCCATGGATGCTCACTAATGAGCTCTCTGAATAATTTGCCTAACAGGCATTGAGCACTTTCTGGAGCTTTGACTTATTCAACAAACCCGCAATGTGACACAAAGCCAACTTTCTTCTTCCAATCGCCTTTTTACTGTAGAGGGTTTTGAAAGCGAACCCTTAATTTGCTTGCCATTTTAAGCACGTGAACATGTATTTTGCAGTAGCCTTAAAAGAAATGAAAGGAAAAAAATAAAAAAAAATGCCTCACCCCACAATAACATCATTCGAGCCGCAGTATATATGGATGGAGTTAATTTCTATATTAATTTCAAGTTCTAAGATTTTCAAGACAAAATCATGAAGAACAGAACATCTCATTAAAGCAGTGTCACTGAAATATATATATATATATATATCATAATGCACATTTTGAGTTGAATCAAGGAACGCGTTTTTTTTTACCTTTTTCTTCTCCAGAAGCGAGTTTACTGAAGAAACTTAAGGCATAACAGGGATCAAAATCAAAGCGTGTGCTGTTGTGTAAATCCAAGAACAAGAAGAAAGAAGGTTAAACCAGTATGGGGTACCAATAGAAAGAATCTCGTTATCAACAAATATCGACAACTGGAGAAAGAAAAACTCGACAAAAGAATCAATATAGGAACATAGATGGTTCCCAAGCTATGAAACAAAAAAGTCCCCCATGCTTCTTCAGCAAGCTAGTAAATTGCAGAGAGCGGCCCACTTTGAGATTACAAAGAAATTCTATGTATATTTACAGCAAGTCACTAAGATCTAAATTTTCTGGAATTTCAAACTTGAACCGGTCGCTGCAATAGCTATCTCTCTCCTCTTCCCCACTGCTATTATTCAAATGCGTCGATGATGAGTTCAAAGGGGTTGTACTCGATGATGGTGTCGACAAAACAGAGTCATAACCCATATTTTTCAGGACACTATTAGGAACTCCTAGAAATTCAGCTTGGTTTTGTTGCAACAGATCATGGTTCCCGGCCATACAGGATGGAACCTGAGAATCTGAGAATCCCATGGTCGTCAAATCCCCCGAGAATCCTTCCACGTTGTTGGCTTCCATTGGCAGATGAAACTGGCTACTGACAGGTGCTAGTGATGGATCGATCGGGGTTTGTGCTTGAGCTTGAGAATTGCCACCAGGTTGGATCATTTGTTGTAGATTCTGCGAAACCAGTTCTGGGTTTTCGTTCTTGAAAGATAACAGAGCGTTTGCGATCTTTAACAAATCAGGGTTCATTAAGGCCTGAGCCCCCAGCAAGCCCTGAAGATTTAAGAGCGAAGTGTTCCCCAGCAACGAGCCAAGAACAGAGGATATCTCGAGAAGATCGATCCGTGGAGCATGAGTAACAGGGTCGATTCCCATCCGAAGAAGCCTCTTACGTATGTGGGTGTTCCAGTAGTTCTTTATTTCGTTGTCGGTTCTTCCAGGCAATCTAGCCGCTATAGCCGACCACCTAGGAATCAAAATCAAATGCATACAGACAATCATTAGAATGATGGCAAGAAAAAAAAACTCGGAATTAATTGAAGAAGTTATGACGAAGAATATCAGATTAAAGAGGGACGTACTTGTTTCCCATTATGCTGTGGAGCTGGATAATAATCTCTTCTTCTTCGAAGGAGAACCTTCCTCTCTTGATGTCGGGCCTGAGGTAATTAGTCCATCGAAGTCGGCAGCTCTTGCCACACCTTTCAAGACCTATAAAGATACATGCATTTGTGCGTTAAAGCTAGGCTTGGATAAAATGAAAGAGTGGGAAATCCAGAACAGAGGAAGAGGAGAGAGGTAAGCATGCATACCAGCATTCTTGGGGAGTGTGCGCCAATTGCCAGGGCCATGAGTATGAATGTAATGGATGAGCTTGGCGTCTTCTTCAGGGGTCCAGGGGCCTTTCTTGAGGCCATTTTTGTCGCAGCAAGGTGCTCTTCCCATTGTGGAAATGGAGACTGAAGCAGAGATAAAGTAGCGATTTTGTGAGAAGAGTGAAGTTTTGTTGGTATCAATGGAATGGAAGGAGCATCCGAGTGTGGGTTTTATAAAGGAGGGATTGCGTGTTTTGAAGTCAAAGGATTTGGCGCCGCCCTTTTGCCACTTGCCTTTCACACATTCTATAATTGTAATTCCATTGCAAAATATTATATTTAAAAAAATAGAGTAATCAAATACCCACCAAAATGTAGGATAACTTTTAATTATGAAAATCATTGTTTTATTTAGTTTACTCAATCATATGTTTTTCTGCAATCTATTTTGACAACAGAAACATGATTTGAGGGTTTAAAACATAGTTTTCCTGAAGCTATTTTTTATAAATATATTCTCTAAAATTATTTTTATCACTTTTTCTCTAAACGCTATTTTCAGAATTTGTTTTTTAAAATCATTTTATCACTTTTCATCCTTTTAATACTCTAAAATATTAATAAAATTTAAAATTATGGTAAAAAAATAAAGAAAACACGCTTGGGAACACAAATTAATTAAAGCAATAATGTAGCATGAACGATGGTAAATACCGCCATAGTGACGTCTACACATACATATGCGATATTAAATCATGAGTATAAATGCATGTCTAAGATTAATAAGAATTGGCATTGTTTATCATTACGTCATAAATAGCACTCCACTCTCCTCCTTATTATTCCTTGTTCCTCGATATAATTAGCGTGTTTTAAGAAAAACAGGTCACATTTATTATAATTAATTAACTTAACTAATAGCGTATTGATGAATCATAAAGAGGGTAGAGAGGCTCAAGGTACATTTCTCTGTGTTGGGTGTTCTTGCTCCAAAGAAATCTTTAGGAATAATGCGTTAAGGTAACACAGCATTGACTGATCGAGGCGAGAGAGAGAAGTAACTATCAGAGTGATGCAGTGGAAGGTAAGGTAGATAGGCCTCTGTTTTGGACATTTGGAGGAAATGAGATAATGTGCAATTTCGTCAAGCAATTTATTTACCACTCTTTTTCTATCCTTTGCCAACATCTCCCTCAGTACTTTTCAGTTCACCCCCACAATACCGAACACTATCCACTCTTTAATGTTACATCAGTAACTTCAAAATTGTTCATACAACAATTTGTATGTATCATGTTTTTAAGACAACACATCTTATTTCTCAAGCTTAGTAGAACGTGCCCCTAATCACCCCCACATACACATTACAAACAAACTAAACTAAAATAACAAAAAAAAACTAAAAGTTAAAATCGAGGTAGAGAACATATGCCAATAATGGACGTAGGAATAATAAAACTTGAAAACTGATTCATAATATAAAAGTCTGCAGTCTTGATAATCTATCTTCTCATCTCATACATAGAGCTCATCATATCATTTTATGTTTCCTTTCAATGAATCTAGTCTTGATGACGCACCAAGCGACAACGATACATAACTGGCTTTGAATTAAGCCTTGTGCATTAAAAAAGATTATTGTTGTTGGAATGGCATGTGATGGATTAGTAAACCAGATTGCATTATTATTATTACTACTGCTAGTTGAAGAAGATCGATGACGTGTCAGCACTTTAACACATGTCCATCAACAAGTGGCCAAGCCTTGTGGTTGGGACTTGCTTTTTATAGGACACTTGTTGTTTCTTTCTTCCACCAGTGAAGTCAACTCACTGTGCCTGCATGCGACAATTGTCGTTCGCAGCAAGCGATCGAGAGAGGTTGGTTGCTTCAATCCATCTGCTTAATTCGCATTTATGCCCAAAATATTCAAAACCCCTTGAAAATTCGCGTCTCATCTCCATCAACCCTCTCTATCGCTTCCTCATTCTGATTTCCTCCTTCTTCCACTCTCACACACAAACCAACAAACCATCTAGAAAAACCAGGAGGCCTCGTCGTCTCCCTTGGCTAGATGTGCTTGGTGCTGTTTATCTAATCATAATGACTTTCTCTGGGTTTCTGAAAAACTTTATTTTGGGTTGATATAATATACACAGTGCGTGAGCACGTCATCGTATCTACATGACTGTATATATGTATATGTTTGTTGATTGTATTATCAAAGCTTTAATTACATGAGCTGGTCAATTAATTAGCTAGCTTCCAGTTTTGGTTATTACTTGCCAAAGAGAGAAACAGTTATTGGTGGCGTACATAGCATAAACAGTGAGCCGGCCATCTCGATGTACATATATTTATAAAGTTGACCAGAATGTGTATGTTAGTTATTCTTCAAAAAATAATCTTGTTATGTATGGTGTCCAACACCCCAACCAACTTTGAATATCAAACCCTTTTTAAAATGTCTGCTTAAACTATCTGATTTTTATTAATTAGTTAGCCTTAATTCACATATGATAATATATTCATGCATGCATAATAATATGATGATAATTGAAAACACAATATCTTGTGCGTATATATTGCGTGCATATTATAAAGTGCGAACAGCTATAATGCATATATATAATAAATGTCACTGCAGAGAGTTTTGAAATTCAATATGTATGGTTACTTGTTAATGGAAATACGAACTGAATTCTGCGTTTCTTAGTAAACGACAAGCAGGGTAGGGCTGGTGTTGTCGACGGTGGTTGGAGTTGCAATTTACGAGTGACGTGGTGTACGACACGTGGTTGTGATATTATTTTTTGGGGGGGGGGGGCTTTCGGATGTACGCGATGCTTGTCTAAGCTAACCGTAGACGATCCCCTCCCACTTGGCTGCGCCACCTGCGCGTACGGAGATGTTCCCCGTGTGTTCCGTCCAAATCCTACAACTCCTCCGTTGTGCAAACCTCCGACCCTTTTATTTTGTTTGCGCAAAATATGTAAACCAACATGTATTAAAAAAATTATGCCTTATTGAACAAATCGAAACATTAACTAAGATTTAATGGTTAGACAACAACACAGTTAGGTTTAGACTAGTATATCATAACAGCATATCAAATTCAGCTTCAAATCTTTAATAAAAGAGGTGTTCACATTTAGTATTGACGATAAATTTTAATCGATGTTTGTGACACGGTATATCTTCTTCAATTGTTATCTTTTATTTGGTTTAATTTTTTAAAGGTTTTGGGCAATTTTGTATGACATTTAAAAAGAAATGGAGGAAATGTTCC
This sequence comes from Vachellia pachyceras, assembly GCA_025593235.1. Taxonomy (NCBI): domain Eukaryota; kingdom Viridiplantae; phylum Streptophyta; class Magnoliopsida; order Fabales; family Fabaceae; genus Vachellia; species Vachellia pachyceras. The sequence continues at coordinate 7,097 of JANTPZ010009105.1, forward strand.
TTATAAGGTAGAATTTGAGGGAGTATCTTTTAAATTATGGTATTCATTAAGGTTAAAAACAGAAATCAGAACAGTTTTTAAACAACTTTAACCATGTAACTCACTTCTTTTTAAAAGTAAATTAGTTATAAATTACTTTATTACGGATCCGAGGGAGAGCACAATACAAACTCTCTCCTTCTGGATAAGTACTGGCCCAATTCTAAAGTGGGAGAGAGGTGGGGCCATGGCGTCCAAAACTCCTAAAGAGTCTTAAATACACGACGAAGGACCTTAACGTTCAAGGTAATGCTTAATTGCTTTTTTTTCAATATATATTTTTTAATTGGACAATATCATAGTTAATGTGTTGTCATTATTAAATATGAACATATTTTTAAATAAATATTCAAATATTAATTTACCATGAGATCAATCTCTTGTATGAAATCCAACCTCATTGTTAATTTGGTATAATGCTTATTTTATTCTCCTTCTCCTCCCCGTAATGCTTATTTTTTTTAATGAAGCATATATTATATTATATTGAAAATAATTATGTTTGATGTACTATTAGAAACTAAATATGAGTAATGCTCCTACCAAAAAATTGAACATTAGTCCATGTCTTTATAAATGATTAACTTAAAATTTAACATGAGCTCATCTCGTTATAAATGATTAACTTGTTTCGATAAATTCAATCTTATTAATTCCGTAATGCTTTTTTATCAAACAATTATATATAGCCGTAAGCTTCTATTAAGGCCCAAAAGAATAGGCCTAGACAAGATTATGGGCCCGAAAACAAATCGAATTGCATGTAAATTTTTTTAAATGTTTTTCTGGCCAACTTTGTTTTGTATTTTTTTTCCCAAATTCAAATCCCTTCTGAAGTTTTTGTCACTCAATTGAGAAATACTAGTTGAAATTGGGAAAAATGCATGGTTAATACTTAATGATAAAGAAAAAAATAGCTCAAGTGAAATACAATAATATCTTATCCTATAAACCAAAAAGGGAAAAAAAAATCATATTTTCCTTACATTTCAATCCACAATAGTGGACCCATTTGAATAACTATTGAAAGAATGGCTTTTAATCGGAATACATTTTGAAAAATGAATACTTCTTTGGATAAATGTTGTAAAAGTGACTTTTGATGGAGAGCGACTTAATAGAAAATAAATCTCATTGAATAATACATATATATTATTTTATATTATAATAAAATTAGGGAAAAGATGAAAGTATTTAGAATGTCTCAGGTTGTGACAATATATTTAGATTGTGACTTAGAATATCACAAGTTATGACTTGTAATATTAAGTTCGCGACCTGTAATGTATTTTGAGCATTCTTCTTCTCTATAATACATTTTAATTGCACAATGCATTTTGCCTTCCATCGATGCCAAACACTCCTGTCATTATGGAAAATGCATCATGGAAATGTAATTCCATGACCTCCAAAATGATTCCTAAACACACTCAATATTCTTATGTGTTATATTGTGATCTCTTCTTCCTTATGCCGTTAATACCCCCCATTTATTTTCTTGGCCCTGATGAATATATGTTGTACTTTTTAATGATAAACTAAAGATAATGAGTCTATTTGAGAAAGCGGTGAAGAAATGCTTTTACGTAAATCAAGGTAAATATGTAAAGGGAGTTTTATCTCGATTTGTATATAGCTTAAAAAAAGGGAGAAAAAACGCTAAACCAAACGGACTGATACAAACATGTACACGGCCCTGAAGTATACCAGAGAGATATATTCCAATTAATTTAGACATAAACTACACGCATCAACCTTATTAATACACTCGAAATCTTAGATCACGGGATGAGCAAACTAAGATTTAAAAGTTTGGAGTCCTAGTTCAACGACAGACATGAACTCTTCATATTCACTCCCCCTAAAGACCAAGCCAACCTCAAGTCCACCTTCCTCAGATCCAGTCTCTGCAAGAGACATGCCCTTAAACGAATGCACCATTTCAACCTTCTTAGGTCTCCCAAATCCAAAATCAGTCTCATAAACGGTGAATTTTGGCGACCCCGTCACCAACACCGTACTTCCTAACATGAATGTTTTCCGAAAACTTTCCTTCCACTTCTCTGCGTCTTTCAAAGGTTCTTTCTTCATTTCTTCTACTGTCCTTTCGATCACCTTCACAGCCTTCAAAAACCCCTCTTCTCCTTTCAGCTCTCTTCTCTTGAGCGATGCGTAGCATTGCGTTATGCAGTTTCCAAAAGTAGTTCTTTTCCACTGGATACTCGAATCGGTTCCTGCAATCTGCTGCAAAACGAAAGTACTCATCTTTGTCTTCTTCGCTGCCATCTCTACATCTAGTCTTAACCAAGCTTGTCCACACAAATCCGAATTTCACGACAAACTTTGTTAGATGCTTCGGTGCGTTGTATTCGTCATATTTTCCCCAGTGATTCATAGCCCACTTTCTCAGTACTTCGATGTCTTCTCTGCCAAACACAATCGTTGCCTTGTAAAGGTCGTCATCATCATCAGTGAGGATACTCTTGGAAGTTTTACCCTTGAGACTATCCTTCCACGTTGACCTCTCCATGAAATAGTCCCTCAAGAAAACGCCTTCAAGGCCCCTTGGGTCTTTGATCAGTTCCCTGTCATACGACGGCGTCGATTTCTCCAGAAAAGTCATATCTTCGCCGTCGGATTTACAAATGGAAGCCCACGTTTTCATGAAATGACTGCAACAACTGGCATCCATGACGTGGCAGTACGTGATCGCGATACAGAGCCCAGCGTTGGGAAAAACAGTGACTTGCAGGGCTACTATTGGGAACACGAATGCGGGGTCACTGTCACCATCTACTGTACTCCATGATAGCTCGGGAACCAAGCTGTCTAAATGTTTGAGATTTTTTGGGAAGCTTGCTGAATAATGATTGAAATCAGCAGAAGCGAACTCGACCACGGTTAAGGTGACAGAGTGGCATCCTGTGCAGTGGATAAAAGGCTTGTGAGGGGGCGGAGGACAGAGGAGGTTTCCGGCGAGAGGGAAGAAATGGTGGAGAGCGACGGAGAGAGAGCGTTTGAGAGAGGGAAGCGTAGTGGTGATGAAATGGTGGGAAGGGTATGGAAAGTGGTAGAAGAATTGACGTCTAATATAGATAGGACCCGCAAGAGAGATGTCTATGAACGTGAGGGGAAGATTGGATGTATGTGGAGGTATGGTTGGACCAACCTTGGATTGCTCGAGAAGCTTATATGGGCGTGCTTGTTCCATTGGAGCTAACCATCAATGTGATTATTAGTGGACAATGTAATGGAATATAGCTTCGGAAGCGTTGTGGTGATATCGAACTATTTATAGCGAGTGTGTGTGTGTGTCGTTCTTCCAATAGTAATAATAAGCGTGGCTTACCGCGGGGTCCAAGTCATTGACATATAAGTGGCGTATCTAATTGGGCCCCTTGAATATTTTAATTACTCGTTGAACGGACTAATTTGTTGCCAATGGGTTGTATTTTGCAATCGCTTTCTTTGAAATACTTGAATGCTAATTTAATTGGATATTCAATGTGCTTTTCCTCAGGCAAAATTCGGATATGAACACATACGTTTATGTGCATGTCAAATATAATTTGTGAGGGAGATGCGTAAGGGTTATGTATAAGACTATTTTGAAGTGAACGGCCAAGGTTGGATAGTCATTTTCAAATGAGAAAATGATATTGTAAATCAAGGAAAAAGCACGTATAAAATAGTCCGTGTTAAGTAGACAAAGTAAAAGGCACGTATATTACCACATCAGTGGTTCTTTTCATATGTATAACTATCATTCTGTGTAACCTTTTATTAAGCTAATTGGCACCGTTTGGCAACGGAGTGCTTCTATTTATAAGCACGTTCAACAGTGTTTTTCTGTAAAACGAGACAATCTCCTCCATATATTTGCCTCGACATGTGTAAAAGTACTTATCCACCGCGTTGCCAAACTGACCCATTATGTTATTTGGCTTTCCTTAAAAAATACATGTTTTGTACAAGCTTTCTACAGCCATTGTTTTATATCAGATTCAGAATTTCTGAGAAGAGCCAAGGAATTTTGCTGGTTGTAGGAGAAAGTTTCTGTGAAACGTATCAGTGTCGTTTTCTCTTGGTGTGGATTTGGGTCCATATCGAATCTATGGCACTATTTTTGAACTGGTCTTTGTAATGATCTGCAGAATTTTAATTTGTCGTGTATAAGTATCAAGTCAATTAAACATAAATAATGGAAGACAGACCCACAGGGTGAGAACGACTTTAACAATTGTATGCCATCCCGTCAATTAGATTTTTTTTTATAATCATGTGTTAAAATAATGACAGAAAAGATAAATAAAACATATAAAACGACACACATGTCAGTGGAGTGGAATTAGATAATAGGGGTGAATATTCGAGAGTAGTGTAACTGAGGTGGGAAATTATTAAAGGACAGTCAAATATTATATTGTTAGACCAATTCAACGATGCTTTTATGAAACTTCCGGGAAGCAAAGAAGTCGTACACGTGCTGGTTGGTTTGGCCGGCAGGTCTCGATGCATGATTTCCTTTTTTTTTTATTAGTGATATTGTAACACAAGCTTAGATGTGGGTTTACAGATAATTGATTAACAAAGTCTTTACATTAATAACAAAATTTAAGTTTACGATGAAAACTTGATGGGTATAAAAATGTGAACCAAGTAACTCTGCAGGTGTGCGTACCGTATCAAGTAATAAAAAGTGAGTAGACTATCATTTCTATGAAGATTTGGTATCAACTAAGAGCTTGTTTGGATGTGATTTTAAAAATAGTTTTTACAGATTTCGAGATAAAACCTAGGTTTTGAAGAATAGATTTTGAACAATAACTTTTACAGATTCCGAAGCAAAACCTAGATTTTGAAAAGTGATTTATGTTTGGGAAGTTATTAGTTTTTACAGATTCCGAGGCAAAAAAGTGGGTAGGATAGAGGAAAAGAGAAAAGAGAAAGAAAGAAAAAGTAGGAAAGAGAAAACCTAGGTTTCAAACTGAGGTTTTGTAACCAAAATAGCTTTTGGGAAAAAAATTTTGCTTGGACAAAACCTCGGTTTTGAGGTAAAACCTAGGTTTTAAAACCAAACCTAGGTTCTAGAATTGGTTTCCAAACAAGCCCTAAGTTGAGTAATGACTTTACACTTCTATTTAAGTTGAATGAAACACGTAGATATAATTAATATAAAATAAAAATCTAACTAGAAGAATAAATTAAATCTAATTATAACTAAGGCTACGGGTGATTTTAGATCTTAGGCAGTGACTTAAATTATTATAGTCTCAACTATTTCTTAGTGTTTAATTTCTCCATTTAATTGCTATTAAGGTTATATTTGTTAATCTAGGATATTTTTAATTCCCTATAAGGGTCTTCCGACTCACTAAAGACATTCTAATTATATTAACAAATCTCTAGTTCCTTAGATGATTATATAATTAGACTTAATAAAGTGCAATCATAATGTGGCTATGTAGGACCGGTAGGTATATTCACATCTTACAAGCAAATTAAATTATAAAACTCAATTCTACACAATTCGATCAATTGAAGGTCTAGTCTAAAATGCCATTTCCCTGTGCTCCTTTCGAACATCAAAATCTATCCCAATCAAATCTCTTATTTTTCAGAACAGTCAAGCACACAATTGAAGAAACAAATATAACATTAAAGCAATTAAAGATTTCAATTATCATTCATTAGTTTATAATCAAATTACAATAATCCAAAATGAAGGTTTAGTTACATAAATTGAACATTCTCATCAACAAAGAGCTAACCAAATAAAAGATAAGAGAAATAGAAAAGAAGATAAAGAAAAGAATAAACTAATAATTAGAGCTGAACTTATGTACATGTTACTGATTTTTCGCTTCTCCGGGTCTCGAAGATTAGTTCTATCTGGGGGGTGTCGCAGGAGCAACCTTTCTTTGCTCGGGGACCTTATTACAAGTGCGTGCATGTTCCATCGGTGGCATCGATATGATGATTAATGGACAATAATGGAGCAATATAATGGTTATAACTTAGAAGCGTTAGTAGTGATATCAAGCTATTTATAGCAGGCTCGTACGTTCTAGTAAGCTAGCGTGACTTGGGGGAGTCCAAGTTTGGCAGAGTCTGCATGGAAAAAATAGTACGAGAGAAGCGTGCGTATTCATGGGACTCTTCAATGTACGTAGTAATTACCAGTTGTTCAATGTTTACTTCGAAATCTGTGAAACCTAGATTTTAAATCTGGTTCCCAAGTAAGCCTTATTGTCATTGCATTGCTCTTAAATGGGAGGCCAAATGCGAAGAAGTTGCAGACTTGGAATGGAAGAAGCTGCCTTACCAAGCTTCTAAATCTCCATATATGTATGCTATCAATTAGCATGTTAATTGTAGATCAGTCCCCCAATTAGTGAATGAGTTCAGAGGCGTGCGGCACGATCTCGTTGCACCTTAACAAGGATATTGTGATCGAGTGTTTAAGACTAGAAGAAATGAGTTTACGGATTTCAAAATGATTTTTACAGATTTCGAGATACTTTTTGTCTTAATTTGCGTACACTGTTACAAATTTTTTTCTCAAACATGATTTATAATTTTCTAGATATGTTTTGTGGAAAGCAAGTTCAAGTTTCCTACAACCATTTGTTTTACAGGATCCAGAATTTCTGGGAAAAGAGAAGGACTATTACTCGCTGTTTCATCACCACTTCTCTGCCATGACGGCTCTTTTTTTGTGTTTATTGAGGCAAGCAGAAGCAATAATAGTTGCGAAGACAAAAAACAAGTTTTATAAACGGATTGATCTGATGTCGCTTGCCTCTTTATGTGAAAACGAATCAGTATCCAATCTATCGCACTATAAATTCTGCAAAAAAAATTTAATTAGTGGTGTATGGGAATTAGAAGACAGAGACAGACCATAGATGCAAAAGACTCAACAGTTTCATGGCACCCCTTACATTAATTTTTTTCAAAAAAAAAATATCATGAAACTTATGACGATATCTTTGTTACGTTCTCATCCAAAGTATCTCGTTAGACTAATTCAACTTGAGGCATTTCTGCGAAGGTGGTGCATCGTGGGAAGGGGTAAAATGGTAAAATAAAATGAAAGAAGCATTTGGTTAATTGGTTGGTTTTCGTTTATTCACACATGGGTATGGCGGATAGCTAGAACTTCCATCCAAATCACGAATCTGGGAAGCTCGATCGACCTTTCCGTTGTCAGCTTTCTGGCTTTTTTTGATTAGTATTTTTCAAAATTTGCGCTGAATATTGTTTAAAAATTATAATAAAATATATTAATTTAAAATTATTTTATTTCCAATTACATATTTATGCGATATAAAAATACAATATTTGAATAACAATCTGAAACTGTAATCTTTAATTAATTAGTTCAATTTTCTATGCTTTAACATTCTTATAATTGATTTTGTTCCAATTCTCTCAGTTGCCCTGCCGAGATTGGACCTCATTTGAATCCTTATAAGTGGCAACCCAAATTGGACTCCAGTGAAGAGCGTCTGCGTGTGCTCTCTGGTTCAGAGAACCGAGCACTCGAAAGGTGAGAGAGAGGGCGCTTGTCCGAGCTAGTTTCATCGGAGGAAGACATTGTTGGCACTTAAAAATAAAGATTCCGGTTCAGGTAAGTCTCGTAAACCTTCCTTTACCTTTAGATGTTTCCATCTCCGTCATTTTAGGTTTTAGGGATTGATTCAAGATTAAGAAAAGGTGTTTTCACCGATTAAATAAGACTATAAGCAAGATTAAAGCTTTCTTAAACCATATGAAGCATTGCCTACGAATTTTCTTCAGGACTTGTTAAGGTTCATAACACAGTTACTGATACTATGAATAGTGACCTCTTCCTATTTCGATTTCTAGTCAAAAGAAGTGGGTTTTTGTGATTTAAGGCGTAATATTAGTATTAGTTAGGAATGTATTATTGACTTGAAATTTTGAATTGAGAGTATTTATTGTGTAAGCTAATCTTAAATCATCGTCAAGTATTCGATGAAATATCTAAAATGAGAAAGATTTATTTAGATGTTCGATGAATTTTAAGTTCTTATCGAATCTTTATCTCTTTTAGACATTTTATCCAAAATTAACTTATATAATAAATACTTTCAACTCATGATTTCAAGCCAACAATATATTCCTAACACTGGTATTACACCTTAAACCATGAAAATCCACTTCTTTTATTCACAAAAAAAAAAGGAAGACATTACTGTTCACATGAATAATAATCGTGATATGAACCTCAATAAAAAAGTTATAGACAATGCTCTGTGTGGTTTGAGAAAGTTGTAATCTTACCTATAACCTTATTTAATAAGTGAAAACTTACTTTGTTTTTTCATTCTTCACTCAATCCTTAAAACCCAAAATTACATAGATGTAAAAATCTAAAGGCCTAATGCCCCGTTTTGTACACGAAAGTGATTTTAATGGAAATGGAAGTGGAAGTGGAAATGGAAGTGAAAGTGGGTTTTAAAGTGTGTTTGGTATGACTATGGAAGTGTGGTGTAAAATACACAAATACCCGTAACCCAAAAAAAAAAATTTGCAGATCACTGCTCAGTCACTGTCGCCGTCGCCCACTCTATCACCGTTGCAAATCACCATCCCCGCCACCCAGATCTCCGTCGAGTTGCAGATCAAAGACCTGCGTCAAAGAACTCGACGAAGACCTTCATGCTAGATCGAAGATCGAAGAGCGTGTTGCCGTCGCAAATGGGAGACCTCCGTC
>JANTPZ010009106.1:0-20304 GCA_025593235.1 Vachellia pachyceras
AATACATTATTAAAACTCTATAACGTTTACAGCAAAACATTCAAGAGACATAACTGGAATCTGAATCACAGAAACCTAGGGAGACATGTAGGAAGAGGGTACAGTGCAAAAGCAGCTTGTATCTATTAAGAAGGAATGCTACATCAAAATAATTGGTCACAATCTTAGCTTAACAAATCTTTCCTTCTAAAACAGATTCTAGTTATTTTAAAACTTCTTTTTCCCAGCTTATCAAGGCAGATACATAGTAGACATATTACACCCTAGTATCTTGGCCAAGAACTGATAGAAATCCATGGAATATAGGAATATCCATAGAAGCCTGAATGCAAGAACACCATATTTGATCACCTCTTCCAAGACTGCCAGAATGTGAAGCAACAATAAATCAAAAGGAAGCAAAACATTTTCTGGAAAACTTAACCTTTGTTGCAAGACCAATAGAATTCCATCCAATTAAGCAACAAAAAAATGCCTTTAAGAGTAAGATATGAAGTCCATAATAGTGACTTTGTTTTGCAGATGCACTTGCACCAATTATTAGATTCTTCTGTCACGCAATAGAATTACAAAGTAAGACTTCTACTAAACTGGGCTGTTAAGATAATACAATGACAGAGGACAAGGAATCTCCATAAGAGAAACATGGGTGGGAACCAAAAGGAAAAAATTGTCTCAAAAGAGTTCTTATATCCATAAAAGAACAGCCTTCTAAGATAGCCATAAGCTGAAACCCAGAGGAGAAAAAACATTTCTATCTGACAGAATTCATCCATAAAAATCACATGCCACTTAAAAAAGTGCATAGGTAAACGATGCTCCTTGTGGCTTGCAAAACTACAGTAATTTGTTGCTAACAAATTATCTTAGATGGGATGCCAAAACTCTTTACCGAAGTTGCTTGGCAATCTTGAAATGCGGAGAAAGATCACTAGTTGTCTCTCAACCCCAATACCGACTCATGGAGAAATAGCCATAGCCATGTTAGGCCTTAACTCTAAAGTTACCTACCATATTATAACCATAGCTCACTTCAGTCCAAATAAATCCTTTACCTTAGAAAGAGGAAAGGAAAGATTTTAAGATGCAAAAGGCAATGCAAAAAGGAAGAGCTGCTAAATCTTTTGATGCGAAACGGCTACGCCAACACATGCTAACAGTACCAGAGTCCAGATGTTACAACATAGTGACAAATGCCTTACCTCTCCCAAAAAAAAAAAAGGAACGCATATAGTCGCTTAGCTATATCAATGCGAGCTATATCAGGTACAAGATTTTGGAACTAGCAACTTGAGAGGGAAATAAATAGAAGTTGCAAACTGCCCCATCAAAATGAAGAGGGCGAAAAATGAAAGTAATATACAAAACTACAAGCAAGACTATTAGGACAATATAGTAGGTATAAAACAATAACAAGCACTCACACGCTTGCGTCCTCGCGACCCAACAGCTTAACTGGAGTGCCCGATCTCGGAGAAACCAAACAACTCTCAGATAATTCATCGAGGCCCATTATCCGGCCAGGCCACCAGGAACCATTACGGCGACGGACCCAAACCAAACCACCGACCGACGCATCGATTTCGCTAGTGTTAGAGTTTGACTCTCCAGAACTACCCATTTTCCAAAGCGAACAAAGAAAGAAAATCAATAGCTTGAAATCCCAAAATCAATCTCAATCTTCCATTGATAAGTAAGCTAAGTCTAAAAGATGATCAAAAGCTTCCCTTTTGCCGAAAGAAGCTCACAGCCGTCAAGCCTAAAATCCTACAAAAGATACAATTAAAGAATCAGAAAATTAATAATCTTGCATGCATAAAGAGAGAAGAGCAGAAAAACCCAGAAAAGCGAACAAAAGAGTAAAACTAAAAAAAAAAAGAACACTTTGATTAGAAGAACAAGGCCAACATACCCAGACCGAGCTGTGAGGATAAAAACGCACGAACCAGGGGCACTGATGGAAAGGGTTTGTTGTGGATGAAGATCTAAAGCAGAAATGGCACAGAAAAGAAGCAGAATGGGATCTAATATTTGCGTTGTTTTCAGTATCTGAAGCTTATTTTTGACATTTTATGGATACACTAACAGTTCTAGCGATAATCTGATTTTCCCTCTCGCAGTTTCGTGCTGGTATTGAATCAGAAGCTCATCTATGCCACGCAGACAGTGCGGACAGCGAGTGAGGAGAGCGAAGCAAGTCCTGGAAATGGTAAGAGAGGACGCTTCTGTATGGATCAAACATAGCTTTTGGTACCTTAATACCAAGAGAGACAGGGCGCTCGTTTTCGCTGGGGAAAGAAAATGGGAGCTTGTATACGGTTCCACATATACGGTGAAAGAGAGTGAAGGATTGATTGCCTGGCTTACGGTAAAGTTGTAAACAACTAAAATTCAGTTTCTCCATCTTACATATTTATCTTAATTATATAAATGTATTTTACCATCACTTTCTTAAATGGACTCTTTCAGATCAAGAAAAAAACTAAGAGATGACGGTGGCTTTTACTTTTTAAGAGTAATATGAATTAAATTGTTTAAATATATTTTTTATATAAATGATTTTTGAGAATCTTGATTATGTTTATATTTCATTTATTAAAATCATTTATACTTGTATAACTAAAAATGAATTTGATAATGCTTAAAACATTATTTAAAATAATATTATTTAAAGTATTTGGTTAAAAAATAAAAGGCAAACATATGCGTAAAGAATAGTGGGGAGATAATTTAAGAGAAAGTGGATGATGGTTTTAAAAAAAATTGTTGTGGAAATTTCATGGAGACTTCCCAATCACAGAAACAAACAGACATAAATAGGATTTTCCAATCACAATCACAAGGGAAGTAAAAAGCAGTGTGATGGTAATGAAATAATGGGTCAGATTGGAAACGGGGTATATAAGATTTTTATGCAAGTCGAGGTAAATATGGGGAGAAAATTATCTCATTTTGTGGAAAACACTGTTGAACGTATTTACAGGGTAAATAACCTTTTTCAACAAGCACAATGAGTGACAAAAAACGCATATTAATTACCTTTTTGTATATTTGTCAATTGTTTTATCATATTTACAAAATTATTCATTCATAATGGATATGTGTTTACTTCTTTTCATTAAAATTGTGCTTTCCTAAAAATATTTATGTATGAGTGCATACGTATATTTAATAATTTACATTCAATTATCACCGAACACTTAATTTAACCAATGAGGGAAAGTACTAATTTAATCAAAGATATTGAATTTTAATGTCCAATAAATCTTCTAAATTTAAAAGAGTTTGATTCATGATTACAGATTATCCAATTGGGGGAAAACTACATTCCTTTTCAACCTGCTTGCTAAGGTTTTTTTTTTTTTTAGGAATAAGGTAAAGTGTTTTCTATTTACATATTTGTTTCGATTATTTTTTTAATATTGTCTTAACAAAGTAGTAATTCACAGGTCACCTGATTTTTTCCTTAGAAAAAGCCAACTTAGTTTGTTGATTAAATAAAAATGCATGGGAGAAAGGAACTGCGTGATTTAAAAATAAGTGTGGCATTTTTTAATTAAAACAAAGTGAATGTTACAAACTCAAAATGGGTCCGTTGATGAATGTGATAAATAAGTATTTTTACCAGTTACAAGGTAAATGTATGAAAGGAATTATCTCGTTTTGCAAAAAAATACTGTTGAATGTGTGTTCGAAGTGTTTAGAAGCTTTCTCAAACACCCCAGTATAACTCTTTGCTGGTTAATGTACATTTCCATACTGATCCCTGTTTCATAAAACAGTTATCACCAATTTTTTTTAATAATACTAGCATCCATTGACTCAAATAAAGCATTATAAGCAAAGTAACAAAGGTTAAGCATGTTGCTCTACCAGCCCCTTTGTTAATCTATGTTGAAACATGGGCATCCTTAATGGATTAGGTCCAAAACTCATTTCAAGAGTAAAAACATAAATAAATAAATAAATAAACTTGTAAGAACAAAATAGTGATTTTCCCAATAATTTGAATCAAGCAAGGAAGGTGGACAAGTGGGACTGGAGCGAGACTTTTGCTTTGGCCTGCTGGATGATTTGGAAGAATCGTTGCGGTAGAGCGTTTGAAAATACAAGCTTACACCCTGATGAGGTTATTAGAAAGTGTATTCACAATCTCATGATAGAAATTGAGAACGGGCAGTTCAAGCACGCAATTTATTAGATACCAGACCGTGCGAATTGCAAATGGAGCCTCCCCCATTGGGTACATACGAGTTGATGTAGATGGATCCGTAAATCATCAGCAACATGCTGCATGTGGAGGGGTATTATGCAACGAACAGGGCAATTGGAAGGGAGGTTTCCAAGCAAGTCTTGGTTTCGCATCACCTACGGAAGTAGAGTTGCATGCTATAAAGGAGAGACTGATAATGTGTCAGGATAAAGGAATGTATAAGGTAAAGCTTTATACTGACTCCCTATAAGTTATACAGCTCATATTATATGATTCTGGGTTGGTACACCCTCTTAATCACGTCATTAAGGATATAACTCTCTAATTTTAAGGAGATGAGATCTAGAGATTATATATTGCCATAGGGAAGTACTTGTATGTGCCGATTATCTCGCCAAAAATGGGTATAGGCCTATGCCAGGGTATTTGTATCTACATGATCCGCCTAGGTGCTGTGTGGCTTCTATCAATCATGACATGGAATTGTGTGTGGGGGATACCTCCCTTGATTTTGCAATTATGTAATAGTTTGTAGAACTTAAGCTTTGCTTACCTTGCTATTAAAAAAAGAAATGCATTTATGAACAGTTGTGTTGTGAGAAGTTATAACATTAAATTATAATATTAAATTGAGGGTTTCCCCTTCAACGGCATACACAACACATAAGGAAAGACTGATTGGCTCTCTCTCTCTCTCTCTCTCAATTTTTCTATCGTAAAAACCCTCATCTTCCTTCTCTTTGCATTTGATGTGTATACGCTAAGGATTCAAACCTTTTACCCATAAGTTGCATGGGTAGATGCAGAACACTCGGAATCTACGGATACGTTCGAATCTAACAATATAAAAACAATTGATCAAAGTATCAAAACTATAATAGGACATGCAACATTATGTGTGCTTGAAAATTTGTTAGGAAAGTGATTTTACGAATTTTAAGATAAGTATGCGAGAGAAATTTTGTTTACGAGCAACGTGATTTGAACGTGTAAATCAAATAAAAACATTGTAGTTAAATAAGCAGTTACATTGTTATATTTCTTGGGTATGTAATCTATTCTTACTTGTGTGTTTACGAATCAAAAGTCTGACATCCTCTGTCATATTTTTACAGAAATAATGGATGCTACATCTTAATGATAAACTTAATGGCTGGTAGCAATGTGGCTTCAGATATATGATCAAGATTTTATATTCTCACATGATTTTTCTTTCATATGAATAATAAAACTTGTTATAGGGTTTATATTTAATGTTAGACTACTGATAATACCACTTTGAATCATCTGTATAATATTTGAAAATTTACATCGAATCTCTAAACTCTTGTATTTAAATTTGTTGTGCGCCATTTATCCACTGACATCAAGTGTGCATAACAATATTAGTACATTACCAACAAATTTGTTTTTGGGAAATTTATTGTTTAGTCTCACATAGTAAACTTATTTATCAAATGGTTCCAAATTTTAAAATATTTAACAAATGATCCTATTGACAACACGTTGTCAATGCAGCACATGGTGTTGTCAAATTATTTGATAAATAAGTTCCTTATTTGGGACTTAACAGTAAATTTCCCTTTGTTTTTTAATAAAAAAGAATTGACATTCAGGTTGAATACTTAACTTTAATCCCTATTTTTAAGCTAAATACTTTAATTTAATTCCTATTTAAAACTGATATTATAATTATCAATGTGTTGAGCTGGTAAAAAAAATGTCATTCTGCCACTTTTTTTGTCAAATAATGTGCCTATTTGAGAATACGGTAGAAAGATACTTTTACGTAAGGTGAGATAAACATGTGAAAGAGATTATCTCATTTTACAGAAAAATATCGTTGAACGTGTGTTTAGCTTTCTTAAATGCTTCAACAAACAAACTAAGCTAACCAGTTTCCAATGAATAATAAAAAATAAAAATGGAGACAGTTGATTAAACGGTGCGCTTTAAGTGAGGTCTGCTTCTAGGGTGTTTTCCCAAAACCGGCTTTTAGATTGCGCGCGCGTGCCCAGTCTGCCTTATAGTTCATCGAACTCGGAGGCCTCTGTGAATAACGAAGGAATCCAGAAATCAAGCAAATTCCAACTATGACAGGTATCCGCAATTTTTCTCGAAATATTCGGTTCATTTTAGAAAGCGATAAACTTTGTTCTATTCATTTCGGTTGTGCATACTGATCTTTTTTGAGCCTTTTCGTTCCAAATTGTTTCTTATTCAGTGAAATTTTGTTGCTTGAATTCTCCACCACCACGAAATTCTTCATCATGTTTAAAATGTGTGAAATTGATCATTCTTATACTTTTACTATGCTATATATCTGAAATGGATACCGCCCTGCTACTTAATGGACGTCATTGATCCTTATTATAATGTTTACCCAGACCCACACTTACACTCCTGACATTATTATTAGTACCACATCGGTATTACTACAAATTTCAAAACCGAAAAGCTTAACCCTTTTAACCAAATCAAGAAAAAGGTATCTGCTGTACCTGACTTGTGTTTTCGCTTCATTAAATGCCAAATGCCTTTTAAACAAGTTCTTCATGGGCGAAGTTTTGAAGATCCTTAATTTTTATAATAATGAAATATGAATTACCTCATCTCCATGTGCAGTTCAATTATTTTCATGTTTGAGTAAAGGTCTGCATATAATTTAGAAAATAGATGATAGAATAGTAAACCATAATCCTTAATAGTAAGCCTTCTATATCTTTAATAAATTTATTGTTATAAAATAAAAGGTAACAGTTTCTTGAACTGTTCTGTTTGCGCAACACACTTTGTCAGGATGAATGATGATGAACTGAATATTCAAATAAAGGGTGAGATCTAGGTTCATGCTATGGAACATTGGTCAGCAATTCATATGGCAATATGCTGTACTTGTGTTATGAGCTACTACTACATTATGAATGTCACTAAAATTGACCTTGCGCATTACACAGACTATGCACAAGAACAAGAAATGGAGATTGAAGCTTTGGAAGCTATACTCATGGATGAATTTAAAGGTATACAGTTTTCTTTCATCAGGAAGTTTTTTTAAAAAGAATAATTTACTGTTTTCCCTCACTATTTCCTCTTGGGAGAAGGCATAATATTCTGTTTCACTGTTTATGGCAGAGATACACTCTGGTGAAAGTGGCCTAAGTACTTCCAATAAATGTTTTCAGATAAAAGTATCTGCACAGGTAAATGGTTTCCCTTCCTTTACTGCAGTTTCTCAGGTTTTGAAAAACAAAAAGAAAGGACAAGCATGTTTTACATAAAAAAAATTACCCAAGCAGCATTCCAACTAAAACACATGCACAATAATCACCATATGGGATATTAATTCAAAGTGACAAACCTTCTAATAAGGCACTGATTCTAAATTTCAAGCTAGCAGAAAAAACAATGTTTATTTGCGGAAGCTGTAGCAGTTGGATGTTGTTTGTGAAATTCTCCCTTTTTGTGTTGGACTCTTTGCTTCACTTTGATCTGATCATTTGAGTTTTGTGAAAATAAAGTCATATTGGTTATCATGACAAGAAGTGTCAACAAATTGCAATAGAATATTTGACAAATCATTTGCACTTATTGTTGATCAGATGATCACTCCATTTAAAGATTTGTGTTTAGATTGAAGGGTTAATGTCCATTTTTGCTCCCGAAGTTTTGCTAAGGGGCGCTGAGCACCTGAAAGTTTTTTTGGTCCAATGTTGCCCTTGAAGTTTTAAATAGGAGTATCGTCTTGGAAGTTTAAAATAGAACCAATGTCAACCTTGATGTGAAATAATGTAAGTTTGACTTTTTATTTTGACCAAAATTGCTGATGTGGCATCTCCAATTTGATGGTTAATAAATATTTTCATTTGAGTTTGTTAAGTTGTTGCAAAATTGCACCAAAAAAACTTTTGAGGATTGAGCGCTCCTGAATGAAAACATCCAGAGCAAAAATGAAACTTAACCCTAGATTGAAAGGTAATATATAGAAGGAGAAAAAAAAATAGGATTTTCAGCATGAGATTAAAAATTAAAGTTGTAAAGGAGTATAACTCCTTGGCACCAGAAAGTAGAGGTGAAAAAGGATGAAAAATTCCGAAGGGGAAATGGGGGTTATGTATCCCGTCCCATTTGCATTTGCTGCATGTATCACAAGGCATGATCTCCTCTCCAACAATTTGTCAATTGAAAGCCTTTATATCGATAAACTTGTATAAAAAACCGCAATCCTCAGCAAGCTTAATAAGACCAGTATTTCATTTATTTTTTTTAAAAAAAAGATGACCTGTATTTCTCTTTATATGGAGTGTTTTGGAGACCCTGTGGAATTAATTTTTTCTTTTGTTATAAAGTAATCTGTGCAGAGTTTAGCGGAATTCTGGCCTTAGTAGGTGTAAAAGTTAGTTTTGTCTCTGTTAATTTTCCATGTCCTGCTATTGTCGATGGTATTGTACCCATTGAAATTAGGATATATTCCTCATCAAATGCATTAAACTTATGTGTCTGTTTGTAATATGGCATACAGGATGATGATACAGATGAGTCAATGACAAATCCAGGTTATTTTCTCTGGAGTTCTAAATGTCTTTTGGATTTCTTCCTAAGATACTGTCATTTTATTCTTTTGAAATATGTGCTATGAATTTTCTTTAGTTTACTATCTTTTCTACATAGGACATTCTGACTCCAAATGTACATAAGTTTGAAATTTCTGTTGCAGTTCAATTGGCTTTGATCTTCTCACACACAGAGAAGTATCCAGATGAAACTCCACTTCTGAATTTGAAGAGGTCAGTTTTATTGACTGTCACCATTTCAAATGCATCAGGAGGACATGACTACTCTCTCAATCATTCATGATTGTATCTGTTCAGTCAGTATGAAGCATGTTTCATTAGCATACTATTTTGTTCAGTTTATTATAGATCAATGTGAAGATTTGTCACAAACCTCTTTTTGGTAAAAACTCGAGTTGTTAAGTGAAAGCACATGAACAGTTATATCATATTCTTTAGTGATGTCAAACCCTATGGGCTTCGGCATTGCACAAAGCACATGCTACCAAACCATGTCTTGAAACTTAAATTTCAAGCGATAATGGGGGCATGAGGAATAAACTCTTGATAGAGACTTTGAGACCATTTGAAGAACTACTTGAGCTCAAGAGCGTCAATTGTAAGTGAAAGGCTATGAATAGTTTCATTGTAATCTCTAACAAGATGCTTTTTCTATTTCCTTTTGACTTTTCAGCTTGCAAGGAATATCTAGTGAAGATTTAAGGATTTTGAAAGAGAAACTTCAAGAAGAGGTGATCTTTAATCTTAGGCAATTTGAAACAAATGTATCAGGCTTTTCTGCTATGATTGTACTGAATGTTTTCCAGATTGGAAGACTTTTCAATAACTGCATTCTGAGTCCCCCTCCCCCACAGCTTTTTATGTATACGTTTTTGTTTTGCACAATTGCTGATGGTTTTAGAATTTGAAATCCATTTCATATACTGGTCATATAATGAAAGCTTGTGCCTAAAACTTTTGGTCCACAGGCATCTGAAAATCTTGGTATGGCGATGATCTATACTCTAGTTACCTCGGCTAAAGAGTGGTTATCTGAACGGTTTTGTCAAGACAGTACTAATGGTGACACTGAAGCTGAAGAGGCTGCCAAAGATGATGTAAGAATGTCTCTTTTACGATATAGTCTTCTTCTCTCTAACTTTTCCTTCATGTTGAGTTCTTATAGTACCTTTTCTGCGCATTTGTTAGTGTGTTGCTGCAGCAAAATAGCTGATACTGAATACTAACATCATGTTAATTTCAAGTGTTAATGGGGCCAAGAGGAATATTAACAATTCTGGATTTTATCTGTGGAATTTGACTTTTCAAAACTGGAGATAAACCATTTTAGATGGCTTACATGCGATTAATGCAATGTGATTTCTGTATCAAGTTTTGTGTTAACACCTTTTCCAGAAGGTTGCTTGGAAGAGACCATGACAGTGAGTGGAATGAACAAAGTGCAGCTTGGTGTCAAGAAAGGTGTTTATAAAGTCTGTAAATGTTGTTTAGCGTAGGCGTAAAGCGCTAATATATATATATATATAGAATATATAGAATGTGAGAAACATGAGAAAAAGGCCAAGATACCCTGTTCTTATTGGACAGAATAAAATCTCTGGAGAGGACCTGATTAATAACTTTTTGATAAAAAGAAAAAGGATATGTGCGCATAATCTTTAAGGTTTAAACAATATGTACCTATCAGAAAACTTTCTGTATGCTATATGTGTGGTAGATGATCACATGGAATGTACATTCATCTGTATATAAAATTACTTAATGTTGTCAATGTTTTGAACAATAATCTTCTTGTTCTCAATGTTTATAGTAGCACGATAGCAGCAGTAGTGGTTTGCTTGCCTTTTAATATTCAGACCTTGATTTCTATCTAAGATGAGAATATAATTTTTGTTGTATCATATTCTTCTCGTAATTTCTTGTGTTGTCCTGTAAATTGGAACTTGAAAGTGTTGCATGATACAGATTTATTTGTCATCTTTCCTAGATAGTAGTACCACATGGGGAACCAGTTACTGTTGACACTTTTTTGGCATGGAGAGAAAGGTTTGAAGCTGAACTGGCGTTGCAACGAGCCAAGTAAGTCCTTTATAGTTGGACATACGTTTATAGATCTTCTGATATCTGCTTTATCAATAATTTTGACGGTATTGAGGGTGTCCTTTAATTGAATTGCAGTGTATGCATCCATAAACTAACTACTCAGGTGGCTGCTAAGGTGCCATTATGCATCATGGCATTTGCTTCAAGACTTTTAGTACTTTTCGGTTACCACTTCCGGTCCTTAATGCAAGAACTAGATTACTAATTTGTAAATATTAAAGACATTGGTAAAGTCAATTGTTTGTAACAAATATGGGTTGTTTCTCCTAAAATGTCCTCTTTTAATATAAACCCTTGGATGGAAACCAATCTCGATACTTTAGAGGGAAAAAAGTTTTGAATTTGGAAGATAAAGTGGATTGAGACCTTATATTTAGGACCAAATCCAACACCAAACTAATTTCTATTTTAAGGATCGGAAGTGTATTGTGATCGGTCTTTGGCAATGCTTTGAATTAAATTTAGAGTATTAGAAACTAGAGCAAAATTACATGAATGCTTCCAGAATTTTATTGGTTTTCTACAATCTTCTCTATTTTTAAAATATACATGGACCTCTCCCAAAACAGAAATTGTACCACAATTCTAAATCTTTTAACTAAAATAATCTCCATTAATATTTTTCAAACAAAATATACTCTTTTTTTGGTGGATATTGTATAAAGTTCATATTTGTATATTCAGATCAGTGAAGGATTATTTTAGTCAAAAATTAAAATTCAGCTAAAAGAGTATGTTTTGAATTCACCGTACTGCATGAGCTGTTGCATATTTTATTTAGCGTCAGATAATAAGAGTCAGCCGCTCTCCTATTATTGCCAATAACTCTTTGTTCTGATGGCAAAATCATTTGTGCTGCATTCAGGCTAATGCCAAACTCTGCACTTACAGCCACGAAGGAAAAGAAGCTCACTGGTAGACAGTGGTTTGAAAGTGGAAGAGCTTCAACGGTACTTCCCTTCCCAATTCCCGTATTATTTCTTTCTCTTGTATAGTCCAATGTTTTTAAAGTTGGGATATTTACTTTTTATCGCTTCCCGCTACAAGCATATAGGTTGGGACCCCTAATAATTTTCTATTTGGTTAAAAGAAGGAATTGCTGTGAGGTGCTAATATTTTTTTCGACTTTGAAGAATCCTCTTGACCCTTTTGGGTGACTTGATTGCTGAGAAAAATGAACTGTAAGGCTGCTAAATGGTCATAAATTTGCATTACATTTACATCAGGCGGTTAACTCCAGATCTTTTTTAAACTTGTTGCCCTTACGGTATTGCACTAGCTGCATCATGAGGCAGTAGAACAATGCAGCTACTAGTAATTCTTAATTTGAAGAAGTGATGGGAACTTAGTAGTGTTCTTCATGCTGGTTGCAAAATTAAAGACCCTAGCATTTTGGTGATTCTAAATTTTTGTTCATAAGAATATAATTAGTCAATCCTTTTTGCCACAGAAAGGTGCAGCACCTGTCATTGAGGGATCTGATGAGGAGGATGAGGATGATATTGACTTTGACGATGATGATCTGGAAGGTCTGCACCCCCACCCTCAAAGACTGATATGATGTTAATCTGCAAAATCAATTACTTTTCTATTTTATAATTAATGGTTCACAATCAAAATTCTAACAAAAAATTTCTTTTTTATGTGTGAGAGCAGATGATGAAGATGATATGCTCGAGCATTATCTGGCTGAAAAATCCGACTCTTCGGCCCATTCCTCTAGAAGAGGCAGCTAAACTGCACATGCGGCTGCAGTGGCACCACTTTTGGGCAACTTGTTCCTACAACTTGTCTTGCTCAAATTGTTAA
This sequence comes from Vachellia pachyceras, assembly GCA_025593235.1. NCBI lineage: Eukaryota > Viridiplantae > Streptophyta > Magnoliopsida > Fabales > Fabaceae > Vachellia > Vachellia pachyceras. Next base: position 12,700 of record JANTPZ010009106.1, read on the forward strand.
GCTACCCCCACATCTAGGATGGGTCTCTGCCATTGTTATGGACAATGAATGATAGGGATGGAAGGAGAATTGGGTATTGAGGTAGAAGTGTGCATTGTGTGACCGTTGTGTTTCCTTAAAAGAACTTAAATATGGTTAATGCATTTCAATTTATAGTCTTCAGCCCTGAATCTATGAAAGCTTTAGCACCTGAATGAAATATTTTTGCGACAAATCAGTTCGAGGAAGAGAAATAAGATGCAGATGTTTTAGCGGCTTTGAAAACAAAGGCATCCTGCAATTCCCATGTCTCTACCATCTGTTATCATTTTGCCCTTTTGATTAGGAGGTTTGGGGAGGAGCGGTGTAGAGGTGCTCCCCTCCTCCCCTCCCCTTGTGTCGATGCTACAAATGGAGGAGTGGGATGAGGGGATTTTTTGTGAGGAGGGGTTGATTTTCAGAAAAACTTCCTTCCAAATGGGATGAAACTCATCATATATCTTATATCTGTTAGATCAAATTCATATGCAAATGTGCATGCAAATTTTAATAAGTGACAATGGCAAAATAATGATGGATCGCATGAACATTTACAATCCTAATTTAAAGAAAAATAGTAAAGCAACAAGTGTTAATATGAAATTGATACAAAAATTTACAAATGTCTATAGGTGAATTTATAAATGTATTTATGTATTTTAATAATTAACAGTAATAAAATAACAAGTGTGATTAGAGAATTTGGTCTAATAGATATAAATATTTTGATCCCAAAAAAAGCATTACAATTCTTATTACCTCTCGAACCGAACAATGTTAAAATATCTTCTTTCTCCTTCCTTGTGTAGAACCATAGAGGCGCTCAGCAGGAAATAAATTGTTTACATTTTGAACTAGATAAAAAAAATCATTAAAAATTCTTGTTCTCTTCAGCTAAACAATGATCGTTAAAATATCCCCCCCCCCCGGTGGAACCATCAGAACTTGCCTTCTAATATTCCATGGTCAGTATTGTTGGAAATAGATTGCTTTCATTTTATAAGGAGACCTAAATGCTATTTCCAAAAGCAAGGCTTGGATAATCTAATTAAAGGAATTTGATGAATAGGAAAAAATAAAAACCTAGTTCAAGAACATTGACAAATGTAGTTAGCTGAGTAAACAAAAATCAACTGATGCTCAACTAAAATCCCACTCAATAACCTTATTGAGTGTTGTCTTTAGTCTCCCTCTACCCCTTACTACCAGACACCAAACAGCTTTGATTTAAAATCCTCACAAAATAGACGTAATAGACAAATAGTGTTGACCCCCTCAGACTCCATGTAAAAATATGAGCCTATTCATAATGTAGTTATGTAAGCTTTATATTTTCAATTAATCCAAGAATTTTTTTTTTATGACAAGTTCTTAGACAGAGGTATAATCTTACCCAAGCGCAAAAGTTCAGGCGGAACTTTCAGCCTAGTATTTATCAAATTCTTTCTTACACGCTCAACAACCTGAGATTAAACAAATCATGAATTTTACCACTGATTTACAACTCTTCCAAGTTAAGCATAGCTCAACCTGTTTCAGGAGGAAAAGAAAAATTAACCATGGATCAGATATTCAAAGGTCAGGCTAAACAAAAATGCCGGACCTGCGCTGGGTAGAAATATACATGAACCCAAAAAAAAAAACAAAAATTATGTACAAAATCTATGGTTACAATGAGATTTGGAGAGGGGAACAAGCGGAACATCAAATCTACACAAGAATTTATCTACTCTGTTAACTGTCATGTACCACCCAAACTTCTAATGCTTGAAGAGACCTTAATTTTCAGTATAAATACACAGGAACTTGCTATCATCAGTCTTTATTATACGAGTGAGCAAAGTCTTTGATCCTTTGCTTAAGTTGCTGCAAGAACCAGGTAAAATAGGCGTGAGGAAATGTACAGAATGAGGTAATAAAACTTGAAACAAGGATAAAAGAGAACAAAAATAAAGGGTGGTTACTATGAATTTATTAAAAAAAACCAGGTGCAGAGTAAGATATATATGGTTACCTCAAGTTCCCCATGCAGCACGACAAATATTTTCTTCAGCCTCTTGTGCCTCTGGAACTCGAAAAAAAAAAGGGAATTAGCCAAACATTTGATTGCCATATCAATAATAAATAGCAAGAGAAGCCCTATAGACAGACCTCTCCACATCGTTGATAGGACTCCCTCAGCTGGCCCAAGATGTTACAGTATCTATCCATATCCCTGCCTTTAGCATTTTCCAAGTCCTTGCCTAGTTTAAGAAAATCATCCCTGCAAGTTTTTGAGATGTTAAATCAACAAGCCAAAAATCCACCAGAAACTCAAAGACACCTTAAATTGTAAGGTTCCTTACCTGTAACCCTCTAGAATCTTGTGCAAAGAGCAGTAGCTATCATATTTGTCACGATACTCCTGAACATATTCTTTATATCTAGCATAGCAAAGTAAACACATATCATAGGCTAGAGTTCAGGTGATTAACTCGGGAACCTTGAAGCAACAAAGATGGAAAAGAAAAGGAAAGAACACTTACTGGGAGAAAGTCCTTATGGGTCCCTTAAGCTCAGGCTCATCCTTTTCATACTTTGAATAAGAACAACTATTTTCATCTGAAGAAGATTCTCTCCTCTTTTGATCACTGTTATTTCTATCCGCGAGAACTGAATCCTTACTTCCATCAAGCATCTCTTCCAATGGATTAGACGTTTGTCTTCGACCTTCCTTCATGGAATGGGAAACTGATCCACGTTTAGAGTCATGTTTAAATGCATTAGCGGGCCCTCTTCTATTGCTTTCCCTTCCTTCCAAATCAATACCACTCACCCCAGCTTCATTGTTTCTAGATCTACCATTTATTTCAGGCAATTTGTTATTCTGGGAACCAACTTCCAAGTGATCTTTCACATGCTGTGGATGAGACAGCACTGCTTTAACATGGAACCTTGTGAAATCATCCAAATGATCATCTGCATTCTTTTTATTCATGCTTTCCAAATTGCTGGGAAGACTAGAGCTTACAAGCGCTGGGGATCGCTTTCCCGATTCAAAAGTAGCTTTTGATGAGGGTTTTACTTTAGAAGCATCTGAATTTTTGTCCTCTGAAGTGCCTGCTTTATTTTCCAAGTGTTTAAATGAACTTTTTCTTTCAAATTTCTTTGTGACATGAGTTTCATCAGGAGTAGACTCACGAAGTTCACCCAACTCCAAGTCAGAAAACTCTCTTTGAAGAGTGATACCTCTCCCGTTAATAACTGGGGATTTTCTAGGACCATTTAGGTTATTGTCCTTAGGTGAGGTTCCATTGTGTAAGTGTGCACCTTGACGGCCTTCCTTAAACTTCCCTGGCATTTCACTCAGCTTTTGGTAATTTGAATCTAAGGACTGCTTCTTTCCATTGCTACCTTCCCTAGAATTCCTGGGAACCTTTTTTCCAGAGGTGTAAATATCTTCATTTTGGAATTCTCTCTGAGATTTATCATTCATAGGACCTTCACGCACATGAAAACCCTTTTCTGAGTGTTTTCTGCTGCGCCCTAAACTTTCACCATGCCTATCAGTTTTTTCTAATGGATCAGAAGGCTTCCCCAGTGAGGTTTGATCGAAAGTCCTCTGAAAGTCTGAAGATTTTGCAGGAAATGGTTGGTTGCATCCTTTCTGTAAACCAGCATTCAGATTCCCTTGTCTATCAGCTCTATTAATTGCTTGTATGGTAGGGCCCTTACAAGTGTCTTCACTCAGTCCAATGGGAGACAAATTCTTGGAATTTTCTGACATCTGCACATCCATACCAGCAGAACCCATCGCTTGATTGAACTTGTCTGTTTTCAACCTCTTTGTACGTTCCGACTTCTCATCAAGGCTCTTCACATCAGAACCCCTCTTGTGTTTTCCACTAGATAGCCTTTCAGAGTAATCAGACAGTTCATGCCTTGAGCTAACCTTAACTGTATTTTCCCTTTCATCAAATATACTTCCTATATAATTTTGGCGTTCCTGGACATCATTGTCAGGGTAATAGTGCTTCATCTCTTCTGAAGCTTTTCCACCTTTCATCATCATGGTAGTTGTGGTTAGAGCCATTTCAGCTCCCTGTTCCTCAGGTAAGTCTTTTTCAATCTCAACTACATCAGATTCATTACCATCTTGTTTTTCATCAATTCCATTCTGCATAGATCTACCGTCAGGTGATTTTTCCGGAATGATTGATGATGCCCTTTGATCAGAGTCTACCATTTTGAGCTTTGACTCTTTTTCATCATCACTTGTCATAATATCTACATCCTCATCAGAAGCCTCCTTGCTGTTGGATGATGCATCACTTTCACTGTCACTACTACTCCCACTCCCTGTTCCAGCAGGACTCCTACTTCTACTCCTGCTATGGCTTCCACTGTCACTTCCACTACCACTGCTGTCACTTTCGCTGTCACTTTCGCTTCCACTATCACTAGAGCTGCCCGCTCGCCCTTCACTACCATCAGAGCCCTTATTGTCATCAAAGGCATTCGGAGAAGTGTGATGAACATCAATTGCATTCAGTGTGTTGGATTCTTCTCCAACTTTGGAGTTTAATTGCACATGTTCCTCCACACTATCATTTGGCACTTTCTCTTCAAAGCCTCCCTGCAATGCAGGTGTTTGATCATGAAACTCTCCGCGAGCAGAAATTTGGTGTTGATTGTCTTCAGGCGACCTGCGGAGAAATGATAATTGATAATATATCTTTAAATGCAAGCTCATAAATAAAAACAACATAAAACATTGAGGTCTATAATCATATTAACTAAAATTGCCAAGTTGAAAACTTCTTTAGACCACATCACTAAGTTCACATAAGTACTGATAATCATACCAATGGAAAAATGACAGAAATATTAATCATTGCACTGATTACATGAGTAAAGTAGCACATCAGCTTTTTTAATATTTGATGATATGGTCAAGCAAAATAAAAGCTACCTTCCACTTTCAGACAGAGGTTTCTTGAAGCTTTCCAAATCTACTCCAGGTTTCAATATATACCTTCCTGGAGCTTGGTATGTTGCAATCTGGTGATCACGATTAAAAAACCAGGTAAATAATGTTTCAGAAAAGAATTACCTCAAAAGAGATTCATTACTTGCCTTTTTTATGATAGGTTCAATTTTCTTCGAGGAATTTGGAATTGTGTCTCCAACAGCTTTCTCCAAGGCCTATAATCAAGGGGCAAGATAAATAAGAAGATAAAATTGAATCAAATAAGAAATTTTAGATATATTTATTGGATCGATTCACACCCTAATAGTCATTCCACTAGGTTTATCCATGAGAAGAGAAATTAACATGCTCTGCAGATCCATTGATTTAGCCCCATTATTCCCTTTGCTTCCTGGTGTCTCCCTCATTGCACTGTCTATCCTAGTAGTGTTTTCTTTCTCAGAACCAGTAATATTATTTCGCTTGCTCATCATATGCGATGGCACCTCATCAAGGTTCTTGGAGATATTTACAGCCCCAGGTGGAGAGGAAGGGGCAGCAGATTGCTCTGGTGGAGATGGAAGAGGAGACGATGAATGTCTGCCCTTGGTTGCTGATGAAGAAAATCCAGATTTATGGGCAGATTTTGGGGGCCCACCAACTATAAAAAAATCCGGACATACAGATTAAACACTTGAGCTAACAAAATATTATAGAAAAGCTTCAACACAACTAAGTGTCATCATCTTAAAGATTGAGCAAATCTACATCAGAAAGACATAAGTTTTAACTACCTTGAAGAGTTTCCACTTTCCTTTTCTTAAGCGCAGCCTCTTTCTTTTTGGTGTAATTCTTCCATGAAGTGGCTGGACAAAAGAAAAATACAGAGCTCCACAATAAGACAGTCACAAGAAAATGATTAAATTAAATAAATAATGTTAAGAGGTTTTACAAGAACCTAACAAAGTTTCAATAAGCAATTTTTCATTTCCAAGATCAGCAATAATAAAACAAAAGTTTCCTGCACCACCATAGAATCGAAGCATGGAATTTTAGTTCAAGAAAATTGAGAATATTACATTCTAATCATTTTTGTAGCACTACGGATTAAAAATTCTAAAGGAAGTTGCTGGCAACACTGATTTAAACTGTCTTGGAACTTCTTGAGCAAATCTCATTTATTACTTGTTTGAAATTCAAGTTTTGGAAGGTCAGGACCTCATATTATGGGAAAAACCATAAATTACAGGTGACAAACTCACTTCATTGAGCATGTTTACAGCTTATAGACATTTAGTTTAAGCATACATGACACAGCTCACTGAGAATGGGTTTCAGTAATTCCCATGGTTTCAACAATTATATTGCCTCAGCATAGCAAACACAGTACCAAGAGGGTATTTAACACTCCAGAATATATTCCAAATCCGACTAAACAATTTTACGTCCATATGTCAATTCCATTTTCGGACTTCCAGTATATAGAACGTAATACAAGGAAAGGAGACAGGAAGTAAAAGAGAACTTGCCCTCAACGGCTGCTAAAGCCTTTATTTGACTCTTCGTAGGTGGGTTCCCAGGTTCAAGGACAATGGCTCTGTTTTAGAGAACACAGGAAAGATCATTGAGAAAGAAAAAATAAATTAAAACTATATTTTTAGAAAAATCATTTCCCCCCTGGGGGGATGGGGGAAGACAAGATATACTAGTGCGTCATAAGATATGACAAAAAGTGGTACATGAGAGATAAATTTCCTTCTGGTAAAAAAATGGATAACTTCCAATTTTTTTCCAACCAATGATAATTCAAAATCAAGATCATTGATTGGATATGAACATTTGGAAATTAAATGCCTTGGGAAAATACAGAAGATTGAATCAAAATTTCAACTAAAGAAATAGAGTGTCTTCAAGGAGAAAAGATGTTACTGTTGAACCATTCACAGTTCAATTAACTTGAATACAAAATTGACTTTCAACGGAATGTTGTCTACTGTAATACTTTGTAGTAGGAAAACCAACAACTTGTTCCATTCAAATGAAACCTACCAACATATGTACAAGTAATCTACAAAATTTATTTTTACAATAATCTAACAGTCAACATGACAATAACTGAAAAAAATGAGACAAGTTCAACAACAGAAAAATGAAGAAAAGCTTCCCTGTCAAGATAAGCTTGAACAGCATAACCTATGAAAACACTTAAAATTTTCTTAGAGTCAAGTAATGAACCTACAAATTCAGAATACAAGGGTAAATTTGAGGAATTATCTACCATTCACAAGTTACCATCTAAAGAATGTAAAAAAAAAAACTCATTTTCAACAAGCATAACACAGAAATCAGGCAAGTTTATTAGAAGCAATATCAAATCGCCATTTTCTATCCACTAGAGAAACAAAACGAGGTAATAGTATGGTGACAATGAGGAATAGCAAGGAGAACCAATGCACAACCACATAGGTCATATGATCGAAAGTAAAATATATACGTAAAAAAATTACACACTTGCGTGACTTGTGCTTGCGTTCAGCTTCTTCTGACCGCATTTTGACATGATTCTTAGTTGATTCATCCAATATACGTTGTACATTCAGCTTTCTCCAGGCAGAACCAGATTCAGCAAGCAAGCCCTT
>JANTPZ010009107.1:0-11533 GCA_025593235.1 Vachellia pachyceras
AACTATTTTCATCTCTTGCCTCATCTCAATCAGGCACATAGCGCATATCATGGAATTGGGATTGTGAAATTGATGGGTCGTAGCAGTGGATTTATAGCGATGCATGCATCTCTAGCTAGTGGACAGATTGACATATGCCTGATTCCTGAGGTATTTGACAATAAGAGTAATAATTGGTTGGTTTTCGGTTTTCTTTTTCATTACAATAGTCCACAACAAGTTGCTCGGTGTGATTCTAGGTTCCGTTCAAGTTACATGGACCGCATGGAGTCTTAAATCATCTCAAGTACCTCTTACAAACAAAAGGATCAGCTGTACTCTGTGTGGCAGAGGGAGCTGGGCAGGTAATTTTTTTTAATCTACATCGAGCTAAAGGAAACTAATGCAGAAATAGTTACCATTTTCAAATGATACTGAAATTTTATTTATTGATTATTAAACTAGAGGTAAAAATTTAACTTCCTAAGATTTATTCTTGATGCAGGATTTACTTCAAAAGACTAATGCAACTGATGCATCGGGAAATGCTGTCCTTGGAGACATTGGTGTACGCATTCAACAGGAGGTTTGTGCTGTATAGTCGGAATAGATAGATGCCATGGTTTACTATAATGTTCCAAAAAAATTCTATACTGAGGGTTCCTATATTTCAGACCAAAAAATATTTCAAGGAGATTGGTGTTCACGCTGATGTGAAATATATTGATCCAACGTACATGATCCGTGCATGTCGGGCAAACGCATCAGATGGAATTCTATGCACTGTACTTGGGCAAAATGCTGTTAGTCTCTCTCTCTCTCTCTCTCTCTATATATATATATATATATCTGTGCGCTTATTGGTATACGCTTGAATATAAAAGCATTTCCACTGGCACAAACTTCATATTTCATGCCTCTATCTTATGTTTTGATGGGGAACAATGGATTTCATTGAAATTTTTCTGGGTTTGGGGGTTCTTACTGAAGAGCAGAGGATATTGAAATATTATCAACTAATCTTCTAACATCCAAACATAGAACACATGGGAATATTATTTTATATCTGATATTTGATTCATGGTTTTTGCAGGTTCATGGTGCTTTTGCTGGATTTAGTTGCATTACAGTAGGCATTTGTAACACTCACTATGCTTACCTTCCCATACCAGAAGTAATATCCCATCCTAGGTTGGTGGATCCCAACAGTCGAATGTGGCATCGTTGCTTAACATCGACCGGCCAACCCGACTTCGTTTGATGATTTACGATTTTCATTTTATTCAAAGAGCCTTGAAATTCAGGCTTATATGGTTGGAAGATAGGTTCAAAGCACTTCTAGCCCATCTGTTTCCAACATACCCATCTGGAAATAATACCAAGGGTGATACTTTCCTCTCTGAACTCTGAAAAATTGGTTAATCTTGTATAGCATGGCAATTTCTTAGTCTGCAAGTTGCATACCTAATAAAATTATTGGGAGGAAAATGTCAAGAATTTTGTAATTGATTTTTTCATTGATTTCTCACATTTGTCGTAACTTATATTGAGGGCCAGAAGGCCAATTCAATGAAAGCCTTAGAGAGCAGAGTAGATGATCTGTTTGTGTTAATAATTCAGGCCTCTAATGTTGGATTAACTACTATTTTTATCTGAGATAAAACTGTCATGCATATTTATTGTAATGCATTTTCATTTTTTGTGTTTTTAATCTATATTTAGTTCTTGTACGAATTTCAAATTTCATTATCCATCTATGGATATTCCCTATCCGTAATTGCAAATAGACGATATTGACAATGTGTAGTAACCTCATTCTACTTGTTCAAGTGGTGGACCAATTAATCACAAAGTAGATGAACCAAGTTTGATTCCCATTTTTTATAAAAAAAAACTGGGAGAGGCATTTCGGTTTCAAAGTTTCGATGTGGATTAATTATTGGCCCATATAAAAACAATCGTCTTTTTTACAGGCTGGAAAGTGGTGACAATGGCAGGACACTCGAACATCCCAATATATATATCATCTTGAAGTTGATACATGTAATGCAAGCATGAGAGATAAGAGAAAGAATTGATGGGAACTGATGTGGAGGGTGTGTGGTTTGATTCAGAGTTCCAATACAGAAGCAGAATTAAGAATGAACAATGAAACACTCCCAAAAAAAAAAAAAGAGCATTGAGATGATAAGTCTTGGAATGAAGTTGGTCACACTGTTCACTGTAACATCATTCAAAGCTGCATAACATTTTGCAACAACCTCACTCTGAGTCTCAGACTGACACAGACCCACTCATCTCTGACTTCCAGCTGCTTCACAGAAATACACATGCTTTCTCTCTCTCTCTCTCTCTCCTTTTTCCATTTGGGGTCAGATTATATATCCTTTCCGTCTAACAATATTTTTTGTTTGAAGGTTTATTATAAGGTTTGAAAGTTATTTATGAAAAGGTCTCAAGAATTTGTCAATGATAAATCAAGAAGCATCATTGACAAGTGGAGCAGCTGCCATTGACAACTCTTGAAACCTTTTCATAAATAACTTCTTTCTATAGCACCTTCCAATGATAAATCTTCCATATTTTTCTTTGCAGGTTTTAGAGCTACTGTATCTATGCAAGTCTAGCCCAGTGGAGGAGAAGATCGTTTCAAGTATTCAGCGATGAAATCAGAGAGTTTATCTGCTTGTACGGTTTTGAAATTGATCATTATAAATAAAAAAATACTTTTCAATCGAAAGTAAAATAAACTAATGAGGTTGAAAAATTAAGATATGATTTTTCTACAAAAATAATTTAAAATATAACAAGAAAATAATAAAATTTAAAAAACGGAATAGATATAAAATGACATAAGATTTTAAATCCGACCCCATTTCTTGGTGTCCCATTTTCTTCTTTTGGAGGATAGCCCTAGAAGCCAAATATTGACCGATCAAATAACATAAAACAAGTGGGCCTTTCGCCTCTGTCTGATTACATATTTAATAATATTAATTAGGAAAATACTAGTAATAAAATATTCTGACAAAATAGGATTTCAAATGGGCCTACTTTTATATAGTTAGGCAAAAAAAATCCATTTTTTAAATAAAAATTAAAATAGTAAATCTTTTAGCTTCCTAATGCCATTAAGAAAAAAAAGGACTTTCCGATGAAAGTCGAGTGTGGAAAACGGTACCCATCATTAATTGATCAACAGCAGTACTCATTATGCATTTAATCACCAATTCACTATTTGCTCAACAAATAAATCTGTCTACTAATCTTTCTGATAGTTTTATTAATTTATTAAATGGCTGAGAAAAAAAGAATCTCCCTCTATATATATTCTCTCTTCCCAGTGCAACAGAGAAAATGAGTTTTTTTTAAAAAAATTATACCAGTAACTTTTATATCAAAATAGCATCATACTTGACATTCTATGCCTCGAATAAACAGATTTTGACCAAAATTTCCTCTGCATCTGCATCTCTGTAGAATTTGCAGCTGTTTCTTGGAATCCGATTATTAACAGTTTATCAACCTCTCTTGTCAGTACTAAAAGCATGAGGCCTCTTAATTTATTTTTCTTTTTTGCTCTTTTAAATCTTTTATTCATCCAACACACGCACGCACACAGCAACTGAAAGTTACCTCCAAGGCCACCAATCTGTCATCCAACCAAACTGATAGAACTTTGGTGAAGGAGAAAAATTTCACAATTCATGACTTGGAAGTGTCTTCAGGTTTGTCTGATTTGTTCCTCATAGTATTTGGACTATCATGTGAAGAATTTGGACATGATCATTCTGTTAGTTCCTCGCTTTTATAGCTCAGGCTTGAAGCATCTAACACCGCCACAGGACTTTAAGCTAAAAATGGCTCTGAGTTTCTCCCTAAATTAGCAGAAGGAACACTAACCAAAGTCAAATCTCTGATCAGTTGAACACACTTCAGGACTCTCTCCTGCAGCAAAATTAAAAATCCCATAGCTTAAAAAAGTTCAACTTTTCCAAAAAAAATAGACCGAGCATCTCATTCTGGAGCACTCTCCTGTGTTTGTTATGTGAGGATATCACCATTTTTTTAACCTTTTGCACAATCACTAAACAAGTTATAGCCTTATCAATCTCAGTTGCTTGAAGTTCTCTTGAAACGGAAATAGCCACTGCAGCAGCTATCTCGGAAGGCCTGAATTCCAAGAAATCAACACCTGTAATTGATTTTCCCAACATGTACAGTTCATATTCATTGCTCAGAAAGAACAAAGCACAAAAAAGAGTTAAAGGGTATATACCTCGGATTATACCAAGTATGAGCTTTATTGATCTAGAAATAGATGAATTTAATGTGTCTGTATGTTGGTGGTAAGGGATTTTAGTGAGGAAGTAGTCTATGAAGGAACAAGGAGTGAAAGCATGCATTTTCCATTGCAATGTGTTCAGTAACAATAGCTTGATTCTTTTAATGGTTCTGGCTTCAAATGTAAACTTGGGTCCTTCAACCTGAAAATCACAAACATTGGTGATAACTGTAGAGAATAAAGATGTGAAACAAAAAGTGTAATTAAGAATTTAGGGGATAATGTGGTTCTAAACCTGAAGTTCCATCAATCTAGGAACTTTGGTTTCCTCCACTTCGGTTGCTATTGACAAACAAGCCAGGGCTAACAATTGCCCGGTCCATTTTCCGCTTCTCTAAACAGAGTAGGAAAAGAGACCAACAAAACCAAACAGACTGTCAAAAAGAGATCATACAAACAGAAAGCTAGTAAAACAACCAGTATGATCGAGTTTAATATATGATATTACAGGTAAATTATGCATCGATAGGAACCGATCAAAGTAGTTGATGGATAGACAAAAGCTCAATGGTCCCAGACCATAAAAGTTGTGAACCTGTTGATCACATTGTATGAAACAAGGTTACTAACTGAAGTTCCCAATGAGAAGAGATAAAGAAAAGAAACATTCATCACGCAGTTTCAACAAGGAATGAGAGGAAGCTTAAGATTTTAAATTCATTTTGAAACTTGGATGAGTTTCTGCAAAACCAGTTGAGGAATAGACAAAAGTAAAAACAGCTATGTTGCCAGTTTGGAACTTGACAGAAATTTCACTGTTGAACTCAACTGCAATTCAGATAAGAATGCCAGACATTATAACAAACCCAAGATCAAGAAAAGCAAACCAAGGCTTTAAAATATTAAATCTCATTAGGAGAAATTGAACACCGAGATTAATAGTCCATATCAGCTAGAAAAAATAAGATAGTCTAAATGGAAGGATTTCTTTCCTCTTTCTTTGAATGAAAGGTTCGAGCGGCAGAAAAACTCCGAAAACCCACAACCCCAATTGAAGAGATCAACCAACCAACCTTCCAAATCCAATGAAAAGCCTCTCTTCTAACACTCAAGTCCAAGTCCCCACTACGCAATCTCACAAGGTAATCTTCCTTGGGCATATAAACTCTCTCCCTTGCAGCAATAATCTCAAAATGTCTTCACTCAGTAAGGGAAAACCCAATACGGATTCGAACCCGCCCCACTTCGAACCAGCGTTTTGGTCGTTAAAAGAACGGGGAATTTCAGAATCATCTGTGGCATTACATTCCAAATCAGCAACGAAGGTATTACTGTCCTCCGAGCAAAGAAGGTTTGAGGTCGTCCAGTCAACGCTATCTGCCATTGAAAGGCCTCAAGACGCTATGAAACGCAATGGAACCTCATAAAAGTTAGCATTGGGTTGGTTAAAAGAAATTATCTTTATAGAACATTTCTGGTGAAATGATGAGCCAAGTAGCGATTATGGCTATGGAGTGACGGGGTAGCCGGGTAGGGGTGGGACTGAAGGGAATAGTGAAAGAGATGAACTTTTGTGTGTTTGGAACTAAGGCCAAGTTTACACATTTTAGGTATTTTGGGATTTCAAAATGGTTTTATGAATTTTGATATGGTTTTAATGAATTTCGAGATGGTTTTTTTAATTTTAAAATAATTTTATATTGAAATGTGTGTACCGTTTGAGAAACGGTGTTACTAGAGAATCACTATACAGAATTTGGGTGAAAGCCTGAAAGGTGGGAAGAAAACAGTTAAACAGGTCATCCCCAGACATAGAAGTTGAGAGCAAGCGAGAAAATAACACGCCACAAGAAATCACATAAAATCTATATTGAAGCCTATTTCCTCAAGCCTTGCTAGTCTTTGTAATAAAGAAAAAGAAATCTTTTTTTTTTGCCATCGCCTAATTAACATTTCATTCAGTTTCAATTAAATTCTCTCAATGCTTGGCTCCAAAGCATAACAAGAACGATGGCATAAAAGGGAAAGAAAGAATAGTTCAAACATTCCATTAAAATTTTTTTCACGATATTAATTCAACAAAATCTATAAATACAGTTAAAATTAGTTCTTTTCCTGTAGTTAAAATTTCTAAATATGTTACATGTGTAAATTTACTTCTAAAAATACTCTAATTGACTAGTGGCTTGTATATTTAATGGTAGTGAGAATCATTTCCTTTATTTAATGAGGTAGAATAGAAACATTTTAATAAATATATTAAATAATTTTTTTGTTTTTGGAGAAATAAGAGAACACTACCGAAATTTACAAGGCGATTTTGTAATTGTGAACCATTTTCTTTCAAATTAAGAAAAAGGGGAAAGCTTGCAATATATGAACTTACATGTGATTATGACAATTATACTTCTATAATTTATTAGTAAGATAATAACACCCTAATTTTATTTATAATGTATTTAAATATTTAATGCTTTTGAATTTTTTGTGCTCTTTATACTTATTTACACTACATTTAACACCTCAAAACATAAATAAAATCAAAATGTTAGATGTGGTTGAAAAATAAGACAAAGAAGTGTTGGATGCATCACTTAGGGTAAAATAGCAAACATAACTCTCACATTGTTTCTCAATTGCCTCTCAATTGCATCCAACGGCCTAGTCTTTTTTGATGCAATTTTATCTCTCATATTTTTAATTTAATATAATTTCATCTCTAACTTTATCTTTTAGCCAATTTTTTAGGAAAAATTAACGTTTTAGTACATAACTTTTAACTTAGTCTCTCAAACTACTTTATAAAATCACATTAATAAAAAAAAACTTCCAAGTTACCTCAATATTTTTTCACGAGGATTCCAAAAATTAAGTTTATTTATAATAATTCATCTATTTAAAGTAAGCAAGAACACATCTTCTTTTATGGCTAACTTGGGGTCACTAGAATGAAAATTTTATTTTTATCAGAATTTCATGTAAACAACCTCTGTGACTCAATTTTTCACGAAGATTTTAAAAATCAAATTAATTTTTTCAAATTCATCCATTAGGGCCAAAAAGGAAACATCTTTTTTTTTTAAAATTTATTTTTTTATTCTTATAAATGAATTTTGAATGGATCCTTTCTAGCCTAGATGAATGAATTTTGAAAAAAATAATTTAATTTATGAAATCATCGTGAAAATTTGAGCTATAAAGATTGTTTCTATAAAATTTTGATACGGTAAAAAATTTTCATTTTTTAACCATAAATTAACCCTAAAAAATGTGTGACATTTCTTATTCTAAATTGATGAATTACTATAAATAAACTTAATTTCTAGAATCTTCATGAAAAATTGTTGAAGGGAGTTGGAAGCTTAGTTTTTATTAGTTTGAGGGACTAAATTATAAATAAGTTAAAAATTAAGATTAAAAGATTAATTTTACTTAAAAGAATTGGTTAAAAGTTAAAATTATGGAATTGCACTAAATTAAAAAGGGACAAAATTGAACCAAGAAAAATATTAGGATATTGAATGCACCTAAAAAATAATATCAGAGTTATATTTACTACTTTACCCAATAATACATGTTACTATAACTTTTTTTCCCCGTGTTTGTAAATAGCACTTGTAGATTTACTTTGGATCCAGTTTCGGTGCATTTCTTGAGCATTAGTGTACCGTCCTCATTCACCAAAACGTACCGTTTCACTAATGCTATCGCTTCCCGCGACGCTCTGCTTCAATATTTGCGCCCACCAGCTCTTCCTTTCGTCTTCCTCCATCTCTGAATGCCTCCCCCCCCCCAAATCTCTGCTTCAATATTGGCGCCCACCAGCTCTTCCTTTTGTTGATACCTTATTTTGATGATAACAAAATCAAGTGATTTATGTGTTAAAAAGCATTTGAGAAATTAAAAATATGTTTTGAAATCTTAGTTGCAGATTCAATACTTCATGAAAATACTCGAGTGTTTTTGTCAAAGTATTGATAGTACTCAAGCATTGGAATGCAATGCTCCAGCACTGTATGTTTTGAACTTTTGTCAATACTCGAGCATTGAGAAGTCAATACTTGAGCATTAGCCTAAAACATGGCTTACAAACAATGCTGCAATGAAGAACTGCAAGTATTGGCTGACAGCAGAGCCAATGCTCAAGCATTAGGTTTACAGTACTCGAGCATTGAGGTTTCTGATAGTACTATCAGTCAGCACTTCAAGCATTGGCTGACAGCACAGCCAATGCTCGAGCACTGGAAATGCAGTGCTCGAGTATTGAGTCTTTTATCAGTGCTGTCAAGCAGTACTTCAAGTAAAAGCTTCCAGCAGAGCCAATGCTCGAGCACAGTTTGACAGTGCTCGAGTATTGTGACCTTTCTCTCTTCACTGGAATAAAAACTGCAAGCACTGACAATGCTCGAGCACTGACAATGCTCGAGCATCGGGCTAAAACTTTTACTGTTCACTAATACTCTCTGTAAATGCTCCAGCATTCTCTTCCAGCACTCCTAATGCTCGAGCACCATGTTCTAGTACTCGAGTATTGTGATTTTTTAGAACTTATATTTTTCAACACTTGAACAGAATGCTCGAGCAATTTTAGAAAGCATTATCAATACTCAAGCATTGTGTTTTATTACTCGAGTATTTGATTCTTTTTCAAACACTTTCATACAAAACTCGAGCAGTGTGTCAAAGCATTGAACTTCTCTTTGAAAATTATCAAGTAACACTCGAGCATTGATCAAGTTGTTCTCAAGCACTACTTTTCTGACAGCTTTTATTACTGACACGCTGTATCTACTTTGCCCACTTACTTTCCTTATCTGTGTAACGACATTTTGAATATTGTCTGAGCTCATAAATGCAGAAGCTGGTAACACAATAAATAAGGAAAGAAGCACAAGGATGGTTCGAGGCTCGGAGACTTTAACGTTCTTCTGCAACATTCGTCGTCGTCTGACCCTGCAGCATTTAATGCCATTAATGAAGAAACCAAATGGTCGATGATGAAAGTAACGACTATTCAATGGAGTCTAACGGACATTTAAGGACTTCTCAACTATAAAAGGGGAAGCATTCAATACATAGAAAATAAGAACGATGAATATTCTGAGCTTTCAACGACATTTATTTCTTTCTCTGTATTCATTCATAAACTTTTACTGTGCTTCATTATTAGCCATCTACTCTTTTGAGAGAGAATCCTTTGGCAAAAATACTTTGTAAATTTGTGAGAAACTCAAGGACGGGACCTTGAGTGAACTAGGCTGGAAGTGAGATAGAAACAAAGAGTGTGTGACTCTGTTTTAGTGAGAAGTGAAAGGGGGAGTGGATTCCCAGATTGTACAGGCTTGTGAGGCCTCAATTCATTGTTGTTAGTGGATTTGGAAATCTCGGAGGTGCTCTGAGGACTGGACGTAGGTCAAGAAGACCGAATCAGGATAATTCTTTGTGTTCTTCATCTTTCTTTACTCTCGGTGACTTAGTTCTTTTGGTTTTATGATTTTAAAGTGTTAAGATTTTTAATCTGACCAATTCACCCCCTTTTGGTCAAATCCTATTCTAACACATTTCGTCTTCCTCCATCCCTGAATGCCAGCTTACTTTCTCTGTCCAAGCTGGCTCGGAAGCCGAAGCCGTTAAAAATGGTTGCAGCTCTCAGAAACGGAAGGGTCTCCCAGATCGTGAGCAGGTTTTCTTCCCCCAAAATCGATGCCTCCATCTCTGCACTTCTTTAAACGCCCTCCACTGCTGTGGAGCTTCTTTCTTCCTCCGCATTGTATCGTCCTCTTCGATTCGGTCACCGTTGTCGCTTCTTCTTCTGAACTCCGGTCATCCTTCACCGTTTTTGTTGGCCGTGGGTCGTGGCTTTTACTCTCCGCCACTCGAGTGATCCTTATCCTTCTTCAGCCTTTGCTTCATGCTAGTGGTTCTTTCTTCTTCCTGACCAGATTCATCTCTTGCTCATGGTAACCCTTCTCCCAGTCTCCCTACCAAATTTGAATCTTGGAATGTATTGTCATTGGTGTGTTAGTGATGATCTGGTGGATTTTTTTTGAGCTGTTGGTGTTTAATAGAAAACATTTAAAAAACATTTAAAAAAATTAGGCATTTAGTCAATTTTGATTGGATTCTATATTTGCAGGATGATGTTTATAAAGTGATGATTTTCTTATTACATGTAGGAGTCAAGCAATGGAAGATGAATTGAAGCTCGAAGCCATAGATCTTATGACAATTGGTACACAAGGTAATGAATTGAAAAGTATATTTATTAATTTCAATGATATAATGTACAATTTTGGGCTTGTATGGACTATTTTACAGATTTGACATACTACATTGTAAACTAAGTACAAATTCTTTTTGTGATACAGGAAAATAAAATACACGGTGGACTCTTTTTAATTTTTGAGGTTGTTCTTTAGTTTGCTTATTTTGCTTGCACAGATCAAAGGATGGTGCTTGCTTTACTTCACGCCTTAGCATAATTCATCTTTGTTGGCATCAATATAACAGGCTCTTAAGTTTAGGCACAAGGGCAATGCATGGAAATAGCTCCTATTTTGTAATATGTATTTAGCTCCTTATCCAACCAAATCATCAAGCAGACCAATGGCCTGGACAATCATGGTATCTACCTGTAACAAAGCAGGCAACAGCAACCTCCAACTACATTTCACAAGGGATATTACAAAAGAAACTCTTCACTTCATGTTACGAAAATGCATCATTCTTCTTTCAATGATTCAGATATTACATCTTTAATGATATAAATAAATGACCATGCTAACAAAAATTAAAAGGTAATTTATGGAGCAAAAAGCATTTTAAACATTTCTTAACACATCATATAAAATCCTACAGTTGATGGCACTGCAAGCCATTGAACATAGGGCAAGTAGCATGCTCAATAAATTTATATGGCAAAATGGGTATCAGCAGCAATATGAAAAGGAAAAAGACATGGCAACTAGAAGAAACTAATAAATAAGCATCCACTCCTTATGCCAATTGTCAAAAGTTTAACAAACCAACACCTTATCAGCACTGGACTTCAACTTATATCTTGATAGACTATGAGATAAACCCAAGCTCATTAGAGCCATATCTTGCAATGATAAACCAGTTATGAGCTCGTTAAGCTGATTTCTTAAACATCTCATCAACTCCATTACAGCATTGTTGTGAATACATTCAATTTTCTGCAAGATCAAAAGTATGCCAATTCAAATGTCAAATTTAGCAGCAAAGAGTTTCAACACCCAAAAAACTTCA
>JANTPZ010009109.1:0-14768 GCA_025593235.1 Vachellia pachyceras
TTCAGCATCTCCAAGTCTACAGCAGCTGGCATACATCGTCAACAAGGCAGCACCGGCAGACTTGTAAAATGCGTCCCGTGCTATCAATTTTATTCCATAACCATGGATTTCTTTTCCCCTTCCCAAAGCCCTTGAATACCGGCAAGATACAAGGACGCTGGAAAGAGAATCCACATCAGGTAAAACCGTCCCACTATTTACCATGTCTCTGAAAATCTCCAACGCAATCTCATGTTTCCCAATATTAGTGTAACCTGAGATTATTGTAGTCCATGAGATGACATTAGGGTCTTCAATTTGTTTGAAGACTTTTGCGGCCTCATCGCAGAGTCCCATCCTGCAATAGGCATCCATGATAGTGTTCCAAGTTACAATATCAGGCTCACAATCCTCTTGTTTCAAATAGCCTAACAGCTCCACAGCCTGTTCAAATAACCAGTTACCCACATACCCTGAGATAATTGAATTCCAAGATAGAATGTCTCTTTCAGACATTTCATCAAAAACCTGTTTGGCACTCCTTGTGTCCCCACATTTTGAATACATATCTATAATGGAATTACAAACTTGTATATTAAACTCAGACCCAAATATAATGACATCTTTATGCACAAGAGATCCGATATCCAAGCATGATGATTGAGCACACGCCCTGAGCACCTTGGGAAACACATAACCATCAGGTACAATACCCATCGATCTTAAGTGGCCATAAGTTCTAATGCATTCTTCTGTTAAACGGTGCCTCGAGTAGAATCCAAGGAAGGCCGTCAATGCAAACACATTAGGCTGCGACATTTTATGGATCAAAATCTGAGCAGAATGTATATCATCACAATCAGCATACATTTGTATTAACTTGGTTCTATGGAAGGGGTTTTGGTGTAACCCACTGAGAATTATCTGTTGATGAATCTGCTTTCCTTGAATAAGGGCTTTTGAAGCAGAGCATGCTTGCAATAGATGGATGAATTGAAATGGAGATGAAAGGGCTTTCCTGGTCATAGCAGAATGAAATAAGATGGCACTCTATGAGCCCTGCCATAAACTCATTACTCATTTATGGGGAACGCTTTTGCACCTGCCAACCTAAAGAATGGGTCGGAACACCGAAGTGTTGGACTCTTTTCACTGCCGAGTCAGAAGAATCAGGAATCAGGATAACGAAGATTCTGAATTTTTCACTCCTTGCGCACATATAGATATTGCTTTGTCTAGACATTCCTTAGCTATGTCAACATTCAACAATCATTCCTGTAAGTATAAATAGGATGAACTCCAGCACATTTAGGGCTATAAAAGTTAGACACTTGGGCAGTGGGTAACAAATGGTATCTGCAAATATTAATGTTTCTTATTGGCACCTGAACTAGATTTCTTGCCTCATCATCCACATCTCCACAAAAGAAAGCTGCTGATGCGTCACCATGATAGCCCTACAACTCAACCAATCATATGAAATTCACCAAAATGAAGCCTAGTAAATCATTAAACATGCCAACGGAAAACAGAAATCGAAATATCTACTTTCAATGTAATCTCTCTCTCTTTTTTTTGCCAGAACTCCATTTTGACGATTCGATCTGAATTATTTGATGAAATTGTTTTAAATTTTCTGGTTGTCATTGACATGTATTTGATTAAAGAAATCCGATTCAGTGAAGATCCACGCCGTCCGCTTCGTTTCCCACGTGACAGTCAACGTTCTTTGCACAAAAAAGGCGGCTACCTTGAATTAGCCATAAAAAAAATAAAGAAAGTCAGCTACCTATCAGAAATAGAAACGTGCACAACACTAAAAATATTGTTTTCTTTTATTGCTCATCATTCTTTATGCTTATAATGTTGCTTTTTTTATTGAAAATATTTAAAATCTCTAAATTTAGAAAAAACTTACGATTATGGATTAACAATTTTTTTAACAAAATTTAACTTTCTGGTTTTAGAGCCTTCCAAAATAATTATGAAATTTTTATTATGAATGTCTTTTAAAGTCTGAATTTTAAAATGCCACTATCTACTCTTATTTTATTTTAAAAGACAAATTTCAAATTTAATTGGTTTGTTTCAGTTGTAAGACCAATTCACATGCAGAATTGCAATCACCATACTTGATCAAGTCAAATAACTATATACCACCGGGAGCTGGAGCGCAGTGGTTGAGGCAACTGTCGCTCTCCAGGGGTCGAGGGTTCGATCCCTGGAGCCGCTCTCGATGGGAGGGGATTTCCCACCCTTGGTGCAAAGCACCTTACAGGGGTGTGCCTCGCTCTTATCCCCGCTCCGGACTAGTCGGTTGTCCCGGGTTACCTGGTCCAGTTGAAAGAAGGCCAGGGACTCAGGAAAAGGCGCCGGATACCGGGGGGTTCCGGATGTGGGTCAAATGATCCACTTGCCTGTTGTTCACAAAAAAAAAGTCAAATAACTATATACCATCAACTTTTTTTCAAGGCACTGCCAGAGAGCTAGTGACCTAGTGGCATTAAAATTTAAAATACCTTTGGATGAAAAAGGCTGCGAATTTGAACTGGCTCACGGAAGAAATCGAGGATCGGTGAGTGACGGGGAGCTGGTTGAAGTAGGGCATGATTCGATAAAAAATAATTTTTTTAAATTTAAATTAAAACAAATGTAAGTATTTGAATAAATTTAAATTTTACATAAAACATAAAACCTTAAATTTTAAAATGAGAGTCATACCAGCTCCTCGTAGCATTACATCACATTACCTGGCTCGATTCGGCAGCGCGCTAGAATCATTTTATTCCCTTGACAAAAAAGGTAAAAAAATGTCATCTATGTTGATGATGGTTTGTTTAAATAGTCTATTAGAGAACGATCACAGATTATAAAATAAATATATTTAAAAAATTTTATCTCAATAAATACAGAAATAAAAAAGGTAAACGGCCTCCTAAATAAGTTAGTAGTTTTCATTGAAGAGTTCCCAAAACAAAAATGCCATGCCAAGTTGGTCAAGCCTCCTCTCTCCCCATGTAGTTTTCATTGAAGAGTTCCATCGTTTACGCTGAAACAAGCCAAAATACTAGCCTCTTTCTAAGTTTCCTCTCTTCTAAGAAGGCGGGGTCGACATGGTACTCCCATCCCATGGAGTTGAAGATGGTGGGGCTTCACTTGATTCTGGCCATGCCCGTCTTCATGAGCTCGGCTACAAACAAGAGCTCAAGCGTGATCTATCGTAAAGTTTCCTCCTTTTCCTCTCAGTTTTGTTGCTGACTTCAACTGAGTTTTGACCAAGGGTAGGATTCATAGGGATTGTTATGTATTACGTTATGTTTTACCTTCCTTTCTCTATTTGGCAATTGCAGGGTCCTTTCAAATTTTGCGTTTTCGTTTTCTATCATATCAGTGCTCACTGGTATCACAACACTCTACAACAATGGGTTAAACTATGGTGGCCCTGTGTCTATCGTGTATGGTTGGTTTCTAGCTAGTGCTTTCACCATGTTAGTTGGGTTGTCAATGGCTGAAATTTGCTCGTCTTATCCAACTTCTGGTGGGTTATACTACTGGAGTGCCAAACTTGCTGGTCCAAGATGGGCACCTTTTGCCTCCTGGATTACTGGCTGGTAATGCTCATCTTGACTTTTCCCTTGCTTCTTGTATTTAATTTACATGCAGTTGAATCTTTGATCTTTACTTAGATCCAGCCTATCCTTCCTGATTGAGTAATCATGATATGCATTCCATGACTCCATCTATTTCGCTAAAGTCAAAAGCCGCGGATCATTTTAATGATGGGTTAGATTCATTTGAGAACTGTGCAAGGAGATGTCTGCGTGGAATTAAGTATGCAGAAGGTTTTATACAACATATTCTTATGTGGTTGTGCGTAATGCTTTGAAGATTTTTTTTTTTTTTTTAAATAACAATAAGGAACCTCAACCACTGTCTACAAGACTAAATCTCCAGGATTAACATATAAATTTGTGGAATTTTCTTGATGCCATTGAGCCTAAAACTGAATTTGACTTCTTAACAAGAGACTCAGGTCCAATCATAAAAGACATTGCTGCTTTTGCCTTTCCGCAATTATTTTCTCCAATGGATATTGAATGATTTTTATTTCCTTGCAGGTTCAATATTGTGGGTCAGGTATTCTTGAGATGTAAAAAACTAGAAACATCCTTCACTACTCTTGAAGATGCCAAACTTGTGTGGGGGCGTGATTTCCTGTTTAACAGTTCAAGCTCTAACTGTTGATCTCTTTTTATTTTCAGTGGGCTGTGACAACAAGTGTAGATTATTCACTAGCACAAATGATTCAGGTTATCATTCTCCTTAGTACAGGAGGGAAAAATGGTGGTGGATATGAGTCATCCAAGTATGCAGTTATCGGTTTCCATGGGGGGATTTTGCTCCTACATGCTATAATAAACAGCCTTCCTATCTCATTATTATCATTCTTTGGGCAGTTAGCTGCTATCTGGAATGTAGTAGGTGTGACAAACAAATTTCCTGTTTTATTTTCTCTTTCCTTTCAGTGTTGGGGAAAAGGCTTTATTACTTATCATGGAATGACCAATTTTTAGGTGTCTTCCTGCTTATAATTCTTATTCCATCTGTTGCAACGGAAAGAGCTAGTGCCAAGTTTGTTTTCACTCATTTCAATACTGATAATGGAGAAGGAATCAGCAGCAGAGTATACATATTTTTCCTGGGACTTCTAATGAGTCAGTACACTCTGACTGGATATGATGCATCTGCTCATATGGTAAATCTTTCTATTTTTCTTTCCATTTGTTGATTATGAATTTTTCAATAGCTGTTCTCTTAGACTACACTTCTTGATCCCTTTGGATTGCATCCCAGAAAAATCATGCCAATATTAAGTGTAAATGAGTTTTTGTATTCAGCTTAAAGCTGAAAACTGTCAGGACAATTTGCACAGCTTCACAAAGCCAGCGGACTCACTTGCCATTTCAGGGTTAGATATGAGTGTGCTAATGTCTGAATTCAATAATGAGTTGAATTTCAATTAAGTGAATAATGTGGTATTTTCAGAATTTTTGTCAAGTATAATAACTTCAATTAGAAGATACCACCTATATATTAGAAAATTTTAAACATCACACTTAGTTGGGGTAGCCACTCTCCCCATCTTCCGCTAGCTTGGGATCTTATATTTAGGTCTTTCCCGTTGATTGTGTCCCAAAAATTGAAAACCTTGGTTAGTGTATAAGAATTTTTTTGTTTTTAAAGATTACAAAGACAAGCAATGCCAAACATTGCATGACCTTTGTTTTTGACCCAGCCTAGATGGATAACATGGTAAATCGGTGAGCCAATACTATTATTCTCATGCTATAAGTAATTATACGACCTTTATTAATAACTGTAATTTATGTTTAAGGAGTTGAAAGAACTCTTTGATTCTCCACGTTCAAAAAACTTGTAAGCTTTTCATTTCCTCCTATGGATGAAATTTCTAGATGATTTGGACTGAACCTCCTCTTTATGTGACTCCTACTTTTAGACAGAGGAAACCAAGAATGCTGATAGAAATGGACCAAAAGGAATCATCAGTGCTATTGGGATATCTATTATTGTTGGGTGGGGTTATATACTTGGCATCACCTTTGCTGTTACTGATATCCCTTACCTTTTGAGTGAAAATAACGATGCCGGTGGGTATGCCATTGCTGAAATATTTTATCAAGTATTCAAGAGAAGGTATGGCAATGGAGTTGGGGGCATTATTTGCCTGGGGGTAGTTGCTGTTGCCATATTTTTCTGTGGTATGAGTTCGGTTACTAGCAACTCAAGGTAACACAGTAGTTTTCCAGTTGTGATTTTTCATTTGTGAGGAATTCAATCTCTCTTATGACTTCAATGCTCACTATTTGAACAGGATGGCTTATGCTTTCTCTAGAGATGGAGCCATGCCATTTTCATCATTGTGGCATAAAGTAAATAAGCAGGAGGTCCCCACAAATGCAGTTTGGCTATCTGCATTTATATCTTTTTGCATGGCATTACCGGTATGTAAAACTATCAATCTGATGATGATGATCTCGTTTTCATCTGAGTAGGTGAAATTTTTTTTCTTAATGATAATAATCTGTTTTCATCTTTTATTTGGATTTGTCTAGTTACTGGTGACAAAGAAAAGAATATAAAATATTCCTTTTTTAATCTCTGCTAAGAAGTTCTTATTTTATCATCGAACCTTTTGACTTAAAAGTTGATGTTCGGCGAGAGATGAAGAGCGTGTTTTATTATAACTCAACCCCTTGCCTGAAGCGAGACAGGATTCAAATATAGTCAAGATACAGACTAACAAATGACGAAAATCTGTAATTTGAAAATGAAGATTCCAAATCACTTTATCAGTCTTCATAATTCAAAAGTATAAGAAAACCTTAGATTAGCTTTCACATTTTTCTAAACAAATTTTATTAGGTTCGTTATTCCACTGCAACCTGTAAATATTAATACATCATCTAACACAAACAGATTCTAAGTTAGGGGAAAACCATAAGAAGGCTGGTCATGATGTTTCCATCTGTTCTCTAGTTCTTCTTTACAGCATGATATTTTTTTCTTTTCATTGTACTATCCTCTTACTAAATTCTATTTGTACTGCAGTCTCTCGGAAGTGTCGTGGCATTTGATGCTATGGTGTCCATAGCAACCATTGGCCTCTATATTGCCTATGCTCTTCCTATCTTCTTTAGGGTGACTTTGGCACAGAAGTCTTTCATCCCAGGGCCATTCAACTTGGGTCGGTATGGGGTCATCGTTGGCTGGATCGCGGTTCTCTGGGTGGCCACCATCTCTGTCCTCTTCTCCTTGCCTGTTTCTTACCCAATAACTATTGAGACACTCAACTACACCCCAGTTGCTGTTGGATGTTTGCTTGTTCTTGTGGTTTCTTACTGGATGCTCTGTGGTAGGCATTGGTTTAAAGGTCCTATAACCAATATAAACAAGTGAAGTTTTGTGGATACAGAGAGATTTCTTTGGCAGTAATATTTATTCAGATTCAAATATTAGATAATTTTATAGGTTTTGTAGTTTCTTTACTGGATATTGTTGGTAGGCATTGGTTTAAAGAATAAATTCATGGTTAATTGTTGATGCGCTCACCGTTATTCTTTAGTCTCGGAGGAGCCTACTGCACAAATCACCATTTTCCTGTTAAGCCTTATTAACGATCCATGATAAAGACACCAATTTATGCACATATAAATATAAATATAAACGAGCGTAGGTACATGTGATTTTTGCATTTAATGAAAATGTAAAGCAGTTAAATTATATTTTCATTAAAAAAGAAGTTAAATCAGTGCTTTGGCACTATAGTTTCATCAAGTTTTTAATTTATATCATATGTTTTATTTTCTCAAAATTCAGTCCTGTAGTTTTTAAATGCTTTGTTGCATTAATTGTTTATTTTAAAAAATAATATATAAAAATTCCCTGATATTGGATGAAATATATGACAAATAACAAATATGATTTTTTCCCCCTACATCCGGTCCACATGAATATTGGGGTGTGTATAAAGAAAGATACAGATTCAAATAAGGCAATATCATGAGTTTTTGTGTCTATTGCAGACGTAAATGTATACATGAATACATGCTTCCACATCACAACCCAGATATTTATGCGAAGTGTACCTTTGACTTTCGACCATTATGCGCTGTGTAAACTAGTATCTTGAACCAAGATCTCTAAAGATCAGTTGGTATAAAGAACTTGGATGCTTATTTATCTGTTACTGAGAAGAACGAAAAGAAAAGGAAAAGAAAACTATAATCCCTAAGGAAAAGAAAACTTTAATCTCTAGCTTTCTATGATATTTGAGTCTAACTTCTTTCATTTATAGCAATAGTTGAGTGGCTATAAACCGACTTACTTCAAAAGTCACACCATAAACTCCAGAACATTTATGGGATAGTGATGATGATGATGATGATGATCAAAGGTGTAAAATAAAAATACAAGACCTCAACAATCTCCAGATATAGCATACTTCAGCATCGCAATATCATCTGAACCGGGCACATTTCCAAGACAGCCATATGCATCAGAATCAACCCCAGGAGTTCTTAAGACATTATTATGTCCAGTTAGGGCTTTTTCATGATCCATCAAAGCATCTGGCATGGTTCCTCCCACTACAGACATGGCTTGGCTTTAATGATCTTACACTTATAGTATTGCAGTAATCAAACTGAAGTTTGACATTATTATATTCTGTTGAAGCTTGATTTTAATGCTTCAAAGCATCGATCTCGGACTTCAAAAGTCTAACACCACTAGGGTTGAACCTGTAGTTATCAGACTTCTGCAGACCAAAGTTGTAACCAAGGACTGGATTTCTTAGCAACTCAGTTTTGGGGACATGATCATCCTTTACCAAAAAAATATTCCCTTCTCCAAGAAATCTCAAGATACTGTCATGTTCTGTCAGGGTTTTATTTTGATCAGTTAATTCATGTCCATCCACAGCTCCAGATGGCGTAGCCTTCAAAACACTTATAGAGCTAGTATTGTATCCATGGATATCACTACTTAGTGTCTCAAAGTTTTGGGTAATATGATCTGGACCCCTTCTAAAACAGTCGTATCTTTCACTATCTCCTCCAACGATTCTTAATACTTTTTTATCTTCTGTTAGGGTTTGGCTTTGATTTATTGAAGAACATGGCTCAAGTTCTCCCAATATAGCAGATGGCTTGGCATAGCAAGGTTTTCTGCTATCAGACTTCTGTGGACTAGGAGCTTGTTTGGATGTAAGGTTGAAAATAGCTTTTACAGATTTTGAAGCAAAACTTAGGTTTTGGAGAATAGATTTTGGAAAATAGCTTTTACAGATTTCAAGGCAAAACCTAGGTTTTGAAAAGTGATTTATGTTTGGGAAGTTATTAGCTTTTACAGATTCCGAGGCAAAAAAGTGGGTAGAAAAGAAGAAAGTAAGAAAGAGAAAAAGAGAAAAAGTAGGAAAGAGGAAAGAGGAAAAAGTAGGAAAGAGAAAACCTAGGTTTCAAACTGAGGTTTTGTAACCAAAATAGCTTTTAGGAAAAAAAAATTTGCTTGGGCAAAACCTCGGTTTTGAGGTAAAACCTAGGTTTTGAAACCAAACTTAGGTTTTAAAAGTGGTTGCCAAACCAGCCCCTAGAACTGTTTCCCAAGATAGGATTCATTTGTATCTCAGAGTTTTGTGCATTATGATCTTCAGTGAATCCATTTCCAAAGTTATGGTATTGGTTTTTATCCATTAAAGCATCTGGCACAGCTCCTCTCACTACAGCTTCTAGATCTTGGTTTGCACAGCTCCTCTCACTACAGCTCCTCTCACATCCATTAAATCTTGATTCTGCTTGATTTTCCTGCCTCTGGAGATTTTCCAGCATTTCGGTTTCAGTTTCAGAAAAGTTCACTGGAATATGGTTTCGACTCTGGATCTCATTTTGGAAAGCAGCTAATGTGCGGTAACCTGAGAAAAATTCACATGATGTTTAAATATGAGAAATGTACTGTCTGCATCTGCACAGAAAATGCAGAGAGAAGCTAACAATGATATAGTCATATTCAACAGTTTTCTTTTTCTTGGAAATATGAGAAATGCGCTGTTGCATTCATGGTTGGATCTCAGTATTTAACATTACTTTTCTGTCTTTATTTATAAGCTGAATCCTTCAAATGCCAACTCACCTGGGTAACACTGGCTCTGTATTGATGAGGGTGTGTTGGTTCCGTCCCTGAAGTTTGATGATTTACACCCTGGAAGTGAATGAATATCGCACTTATCCTGAAGATGGCTTACATCAGATTTGAATTTCTGTATAGAGCACAGTACAATGGAGATATTATACATTCCAGAATGCAAACAGAGCGATAATAAGATGCCTATTCATGGCATTTCTCATTGAAATGTTCTGTGTAATGAATACAATATATATAGCTCTCTAAAGCCTACTATGCCATGTATACACAAGGAAGAATCTATCTTTATTGAATTCACGTGAGCTTCACGTGCTTTGGTGAAGATATTTTGTACTGTTGGTTTGTGCTTTGATATGCTCCCACAAGTCAAACTGGATTGTAAGAACAGTGAGACTAGATCTGAGTGAACCAAGAGAATACCAATGATAGCAAACGAGCAGATTGATGAAGGCACTAACTGTGGATTATATACTAGGTTTATTAAAGACAAGGAAAGAAAACTAGTAATACTTCAGATCAGGAAGAAGAGAGATTTAAAGATCAATGTGGAAGGAAAGGATTGAGTTAACCTACATTCATGTATTAAAAATCACCTGTTATTAGCATTTACAGAACACTTAATATGTTCAAAGTTTAAGAAAAATTTATGTGATAGGAAAGCACCTGCAGATGGCTAGAAATATGGCGACATTTCAGGTACGGAACATTCATAATAATCTCTTGTATCAATTTTGGACGAATATCTGCAATCAAATTAAAACCAAACACCAACACTCAGGTAGTTTCATGAATGATCGCAATTACTGCTGAACGATACAACAACAACAAAACCTAATCCTATAAGGTAGTGTTGACTTTATGGATCAAACGATGTCATTGCCATAAACCATGTCACTGAATAGATTATTAACTAAAAGATATCTCTTTATAACATTTTTGAAAGTGTGATTTGGTATTTCTCTACTTGAGAAATGAATTACTGCTAAAAAATGTAAAAAAAGAAATGAATTTAGAAGAAATAATAATACCGTTCTCCTCCAGAAAACTTGTGGCCTTTACAAACTTATGAAGCAGATCCGAAGTCCAAGAAATTCGTGGCTGTTTCTCCAGGAATCGGTTATTGTTGCGTTCTCTTGTTTCCTCTTCTTCCTTCTTTGCAGCATGATTATTACTATTCAGTGCTCTCTTCCCTTTTTCCTTGACTCTGACATCATGATGAGTTCTGTCTTGATCTTCACTTGATTCAAGCACCTGGCAATAATTGGTCAAGAAACACTAAATATTTTTTGTGATTTCCCATGATCTCCTCAACCACAACAACTTAATCTGCCATTTTGTTTTACGTACATTGTCATGTTCAACGATCTGCCATTTTTTGTAATATACCTTTTGTTTAGATTTTGCAGAGTGAATCTCTTGTGCTAAGTCTCTATTCTTTGAGTTATAGAATTGTTGCCACACAGATATGAGGTCCTTTGATTGGATTGGTTCCTGTAGGAAATAACATGATCCTCTATCAAAAGCTGCCTTTGCTCCACCATCATTTTGTCCACTGGACATCATTAACGTGGAAAGTATTCAGACTATAATATAGAGCTTTTATTATGGTTTTGTGCAAAAATGACTCTTGTCCTGATTGTATTTTGCTTACTGAAGTTAGAGGAACGGTAATTATTGTAATGTGGTTTATATTTGGATACGTTTTTATAAAAAAAAGGGAATTTGAAAAAAAAAACTTGTTTAGATGACATATCAAAAAGTCAATTTCAAAAGTTATCAATTTGAAGAGAAGTCAAAAGCTAGTTTCAAAAACTTCAAAAACTAGCTCTGGCTTTCAGCTCCATTGTTACACCAAGCATGGTTTTAGAGCTCCTATGGGCCTTTTTAGTTTCCAGCGTAGCTTTAGGCTTGAACGTCATGCCAAACAAGTACTAAGCTACTAGGTTCAAGTTTCTTGCCATAGGATCAAAACTTTAACCAATGTAATCTGAAGTTCGATCTTTACTGCTTTCCCCATTCTCTTAACAACGTATAAAAGAATAAGCTTTTGAATGGAAGCAGTCGTTGAAAGAAATAATTTCTTTCTGTGAGTGATTAAAACTCTCTGATATTCATCAACTGAACTTGAAAAAAAAAAAAAAACCGGAGAACTTACAGATGACAGTGATACGCTTAAGAAGTAGTGTCTTGAGGAAAGAAATGGTGCTCATGTCAAGCATGAAGCATGTTAGCTTTAGCCATCACAAGTTTGAACCTTCCTTCTTGTTGGCATACCATGTCAATAGCCGCTGATGCTTGATTTGTAGCAGTAACTACATAACAAAAACAAATTATAATTACTTGTTACACTTATCTACATTAATCTATCTTTGGTATTTTAATGCAGAAACTATCTCTGAAATACATTAGTTTTTCCAGAATGTATGGCCCCTTCTTCACCCTAACACAGATTTTTATACTTATTTTTTGATGAAGAAAAAGACAGGTGAATTGGGTTTGGAGGAATCACTAGAGTTAGAACACGACTGTAGGTTCAAAAAGCGTCTCTAAAAGTATTTCAAGATTATTCACCAAACAAATTCTTATATTAGCGGTTGGATTCGAATTCACAACCTTAAAAGTTATTTGTCAATTTCTTAAAGGGTAGACCAACCTTTTTTGGTGGCTAATTTTAAGAGATTCAAGTCCTGGATTAAAAACTTGTTAGAGAAAAAGGTATGTATGCTGTAGAGACTGAGTTACATAGATAACTCTGAATGTCACTTCCTTGTGCAAAGCTAGGAACACAATTGAACAGTGACACTCTTCTACTTCCCATTATCAAAGTAATGAATAAGAAGGCGGCCTCTTCAGAATTATATAGTATGAGATTTATTTGTTGAGTTGGCCACGTCATCAAGTTTGACGCCACGTAAGGAAACCAAGTGATAAAAGTTCAAAACTGTACAAACCGAAACGGTTAAAATAGGTAAAGGAAATATTTTTAGTGTGTTTAGATAGCCCGTTGGAAGAACGGACACAGATTCCAAGGTAAATATGTGAGATAAGTTTTGTCTCGGTAAACGTAGGAATGACTTTTGGATACCCAAACGGGCTATCCAAACAGAGCCATTTTTATGACATAAGATCCATTTACATGTGACGAATTTTTAAGGTTAAAAATATTTTTATCCTTAAATGATTGTCGTCGGAGTATTAAGTATCTTAAATTATAAAGTGGTGCAATGTTAAACGTTACGATGTCGCTTCCACTATTACAAAATAGCACATATCTGTTGTAATATTATTATTTACATATATGTAAATAAATGGACCTCTCGCCATATAATTTAATTATATCTGTGAATAAAAAAACAAAAGAAAAATAATATGTATACCAAAAAAAAGAAAAAGAATAATTTAAATGATTGAATCTTCATTCTTATTCCAACCAGTGACCAAATCTTGAATGATGAGAAGGCTTTGTTGTTATGGTATATCACTTTTAGGCTGCATGATCCTTTCTGCTAACCGAAGTTTTAATTTATTTTCAACTTCATCCTTACTTTTTACTTTTTGTTCATTACGTTTAAAATTTCGACAATTAATTTGGAAAAAAAATTGATATTGGGATTTCCAATAACAGATCCAAGTTCTCTTATTCTTTTTTAAACAAAATGGGACTTAAGATGAGTCAATCAATTTATATAAATAATTACTTTAATTTATTTTACATTCATAAGTATTTTTAAAAGACCCAAATTGTATAGATTAATTAGACAATCGTTTTCTTTCAATAAAAAGTCTCGTTATTTTCTTCAAGTGTGTGAGTACCCTAAAGTATTGTATGACAGATTCAACATCTAGAAGTATTTTTTTAAGTGTGTCTAGTACCTTAAAATATTTTGTTGTTCATCTAACATTATAAAGTATTTTTTTTAATTTTTTTTGTTTCCCATCCGGTATCAGGAGCTTCGCCCCGACTAATCCGGACCTGACCCGCATCGCGCACCTGAAAATGGTGGGTGAGTTTCCCAATGGTGGCTACTGCATACACAAGGACTTGAACTCAAGACCTTGTTAAGCTATAACAAACCGCTTACTACTTGATCCAACCAATCGTTAGTTGTTTTTTAATTAAATAAAGCATTCTAAAATATTTTGTTGTCAACTTTGTCCTTGGCAGTTTTTTGATGAATCAAGTGGCATCCAACGCCTTTTCTGTTCCTATTATTAGGTATTTTATTCACCAATTTGATTCAAGTAAGAGTTGGTCCATAATGAGACATCTCACTGCATTTGAGTAATTATTGCAGTTGCATATCAAGTGTTCAAATACGAGATCATTGATTAAAGTAGAACTGCGCCCTTTACCAGTTGATCTAAGTGCTCGATAGGAATTTATAATGCTAGACGCCGGGAGATCCACTTTATCCAATTAAGCAATGTACAAATAGAATTGAATCAATTGACAGTAACTTAAGTTTAACTAATCTAGTTTAATATATAAAATTTTGTCTTGAGATCTAGCAATAATAAATTATACATATATTAACGTAATACCGATTATGATTATGAATGTATTGACCAGTGAATATATAAATATATATATGTATATAGGCACGAGAGATTAGTTATAAACTTATAATAGAAGCCCTAATTAGCTGTAATGAAAGTGAAAGCTAATCTCTCAGCACCACCATCATTGTTTGTTTCATGAAAAGCTCTTCCTTGAGAAGAATTGTCTCCCTAACTTAACAACCGCCCCTCACACTAAACTACAAAATCATCAAGTTTAAAAAAACACAATAATTTTCCTATATAGATTTGATTTGACTCACAATGTTTAATATATATATATATATATATATGCACACGAGTATTATGAGATTGCTTAATTTAATACATTATTGAAAACTTAATGACAACAACACTTGAAAGGTTCTTTACATGTTTGTTATCAATAATCAATCATTAATAATTAATTAAATAATAGTTTGTAAAAGTTACAAGAAGTGATACTATTCATCACAAACAATTAATTTCGTGAAACATTAATAATATTTAAGCATAAATTTTACAATGAGTAT
>JANTPZ010009111.1:0-16687 GCA_025593235.1 Vachellia pachyceras
ATTGAGACCTGAAAGCTGAAGACCTTCTTACAAATAAAGAGCACATCAAGATCAGTTGCAGGAAAAGATTCTTGAATGAAGCGCTCAACGGACTCCTTGCTGGCAAAGATATGTTTGCGCTTGCTGCTCGAGCCAAGGACCTTTATTTTATAACTTTTTCTGCGCTTTTTAACTTTCTTGATTGATTTATCATCTTGATTTCATCGGAATTAATCCTTCATAAACGACGGATTCTTGGATTCAATGTTTCTTGGTGCAAGACCCAATCATTTTTGGAAGATTCAAGAAACTACATCATGGGTTCTTGAAGGAGACACGATGCCAAGGCTATCTATTTCCTCATGTTTGCATTTTGCTTGATTTTCCAATAGCGATTTTAGCATCATCAAAGTCAGTACTCTTGAAAAGGTTGGTCAAAAGACGTGAAGCCCATGGTGCAAATGCTTCCTGGAATCGAACAGCAAACTTTGACAGTGAATCACAAGCCAAACATGTCAGCACAGAGCAAGTCGTAATGTGCTTGTTAATGGTCAACGTCATGGTAGGGTTGGTATCATTTTCAAGAATCTGAATCAACACGGGCATCATTTTGTCAAGGAAACGATCAGCTTCTAGTTGCGGTAGTTTGCACAGTTGAGGCAATGCCTTTAAGATGTGAATTTTCACTTTGATGTCAGTACTCTTCCAATCATCTAGAATTCAAAGTAGAATTATAAAAACCTCCATAGCATCACGGGGAAGAGAAAGCGACTGATCTTCAAGAAACCGCGAGAAAATATAACTCAAGCATTCTATGGATTTTGCTCCCAGCAAAGATTGAGACAGTAAGGGTTTCAGAGAATCCACTGTTTCCTGATAGTACTTGCGAAAAATGACCGGAAATGATAATGCTATTGATCTCAGAGTTTCCGTAGCTTCTTCCCAGAATTTGTTGCCCAACTGCAGGAGGAGGTTGTTTACATAAAGCTGTATATGCTAGAGAATGTGCGCGCGCGCGTGAATTTATACATTCGATGCGTAGTTATATGCACCTTGACTCCGATGGCTAGCTCCTCAACCTTCTCAGATTTTATCTGTTGTGCCAAGCCCAACCCTATGCATTTGAAAGGTGGATAAGGCCCCTTCAGCTCAGAGGGATCAGCTTCAACTGCAGGTGCTTAGCCTTAAAGAAAAGCTTGAAAAGGCTAAAGCAGAAATTGAAGAAAGTGAAGCAATGGCTCAAGAAGCTCAACAGGTGGCAGAATCAAGAAAGGTATATGCTGAGGACAAGGAAGCGGAGGTGAAGCTTTTAGAGCGATCTGTTGAAGAGTTGGAGTGTACTATAAATGTACTAGAAAACAAAGTAGACATAATAAAGGGAGAAGCATAATGACAACGGCTGCAAAGAGAAGAGCTGGAACTAGAGCTTCATAAAGTTCTTAAGAGAGATTTGATGGGAAAAGATGCAGAGATTGCCCAAATGAAAGCTCATATTTCAGAGCTGAATTTGCATGCTGAAGCACAGGCAAAAGAGTACAAGCAGAAGTTCAAAGAAACCCATCTGGAGTCCAAAATGCAGCAAACCCACGGAGGTAGCTTAGGGCCCGATTGGAGTCCAAAGAATGGAATCTTCTCATCAGTTCTGCCATTGATGCACAGATAAATTGGGTAATAGATTCCTCTTTTGTTTAGTTTTGAAAGGTGATAATTAATTATTTTTCTTTAGATGGGTTCGAATGAGACCGACACTCATTGCCACAAGGAAGACACAATAACAAACATGGCAGAGGTAGGGGAGAAGAGATCCACCTTTAAATGCACTCATTGCCTTAAAGAAGCCACAGCAACAAAGGCTGCAGAAGTAGGGGAGAAGAGAATTCACCTCGAATGCACTCATTGCCCAAAGAAGACACAGCAACAAAGGCTGCAGAGGCAGGGGGAGAAGAAGATCCACCCTTTAATGCACTCATTGCCACAAGGAATGCACAACAACAAAAGCTGTAGAGGCTGGGGAGAAGGGTATCCACCCTTGAATGCACTCATAGCCACAATAACACAAGAAAGACACAACAAAAGTTGTGACATTTGATTGAGTAAAGGGTAAAGTACCCAATAACAATAGGAAAAGATACACAAATGAAGTTGTGAAGCAAGTTAGGAGTTTTGTTAATTTGTATAATTCCAAACTTAAGGGGGAGTGTAGAAAATAGTGCATTGGGCCTTAAACCCAATAAGCCCATTTACTTGTACTATATAAAAACTACTCCCTTTATAATTCAAAAACATTCATGCAATTCAATAACATTTTTTGTATCAAAAAAAAAAAGCCAAAGAGGACATAAAGCATTTGGGCGGCACAATATTATTTAGTTTATTAAGTTTACTATCATTTTAATTTTATTCTCTTAAATTTAAAACTATTGATTTGAGGTAAATGATCTAAATTTTTATTCAGTTATAGAAATCAATATTTTAAATAAAATGAACTTTGAATAACTAAGTCCAATTAGTCACCTTGTGGTGAATAAAGAATAGAATCCTCATTTAAAAATGTGTCAACGATTAGTGTTCAACAATGCATTGAACAAAATTGCATTTAATAAGATAATATACATGTTTTAACAAAAAATTTATTACTTAAAAAATATACCCATATTTAATATTCAACAATCCCTTGAAGTGCAATTGCCCATATGGCCAACTAAAAAATGTTGCGTTCCCTCTGAATTTCAACCAAACGTCTCATTCTCTATAAGCTACAGGGTTTGATAGCCATGGATTTCCCCAGGAAGTGATATTTGTGCGTCACATTTCTTGAGTAGGATCTCATCGAGAATTTCGAAGAATAGATTATGAATAAAAAGTGACAGAAAGAAGTGATTTTAGAGAATAAGTTTTACTATTTTAGAGAATAGATTTCAACAAAACAAGATGGAAAAAAATAGCTTTTTAAAAAAGGGTTAAATAGCGTTTTTGCCACAGAAGTATACCCGTTGGAACACTGTGTATCCAAAAGTTTTTTTGAACCAAATTCACCCTGGAAGTTTATAAAACTTAGCATTTTTCACCTTGACCAACGGATCTGTAACGGATGTTTATTTTCATTCGAATGAGACATATGTTCATTCGAATGAAGGCCTCATCTTTAGCGATCCAAATGAGCTCTAGAGAAAAAGACATAAATTAGTTGAAAATTCTTAAAAAAGGAAAGAAAAATAACACTATTAAAAATTATTAAATATAATATAATTTATTAAAATTTATTAAAGATATATTATAAGATTTATTAAAATATATTATTTAATAATATTAATATAAAATTTATATTTTTAATAAATTATTTTAATAAGCCTTTAACAATTTTAAAAATTTATATAAAACTATAAATTTTCTTCTAACATATTATTATATAAATATATTATATATTTATAAATATGTAAAAGAGATTTAAAAAATTTAAAAATACATATGTAATAATAAAATATTTTTTTATATAAATTAAATATAATATAATTATATTAATAAAATATAATATTACATTACACAGCATGGATTTCTATACGGTGTTAAAGGTATAGAATAATAATAATATAATATAATAATATTACAAATATGTTATATAATTATATATATAATATTAATTTATTATTACATAAATATATTATATATTTATAAATGTATAAATGAATATTTTAAAATTTAAAAATATATATAATGATGAAATATACTTTCGTTAAATAAATGAAATATAATTTATATATTTATAAATGTATAAATGAATTTTATAAAATTTAAAAAATATATATAATGATGAAATATACTTTCGTTAAATAAATGAAATATAATTTAATTTATATAATGAAATATAATATTTCATTACACCTTTTACACCGGATGGATTTCCATGCAATGTAAAAGGCCTAAAATAATGTTAATATAATATAATTATATATAATATATTAAAAATTACTTATAACTTTTGCACCGCATATAGATCCATACGGTGTAAAAGATGTATCTAATCCTACGCTGAAGATGAGATTTTATTTCGAATGATTGAGTCCATCATTCGAATGGAAATTCTTTTACACCGCTCGGATTTTCATACGGTTTAGAAAGTGTCATTTCATACACAAATTTCTATTTTTTTCATTCGAATGGGTCTCATTCTAAATCGAATATGGGCCTCAATCTAGATCGATTATGCCTCATTCTGAATCGAATATGCACCTCATTCTGAATGGAATACGCACCTCATTCTGAATCGAATATGAGCCTCACAAATTTCTGTTTCCCCATTCGAATGAGCTTTATTCTAAATTGAATATGGGTCTCATTCTGAATCGATTATGCTTCTTTCTGAATAGAATATGTCTCATTATTTTAATAAGCATTTAATAAAATTTATATAAAACTATAAATATATATTATTTAGATAAATGTATAAAGGTATTAATATTTAACTATAAATATATAAAATTTATAGAAATATATAAAATATATATGATATTTATTAAATCTAATTTCGTAATTTTTTAAAAATTTGTAATTATTAAATATAATACTAGAAAAATTTAGAATTTTCATAATTTTTAAATCTAATCTAAATTTATTAAAATATTATAAGATTTATTAAAATTTATCTAATGCTAAAAAATATATAGGCATTTTTCTATTTTAAAATATAATATGATTCATTAAAATTTTTAAAACATATATTACAAAATTTATTAAAAGATTGATACACCTTTGGGGGAATGCGGTTTGGAAGTGGGAAATAACAGTTCATATTCATTCGAATAAGAATTTCTAAACCGCACTTTCCAAACTGTATTTCCCCTAGGGCAAAAAAAACGGTTTGGAAAGTACGGTTTAGAAATGCATCATTCGAATGAATATAAAGCTCATTTGAATGAGTTTACTCTTTATAAACGGTTTAAAAAGCTTAAACTTTAAAATGCTGTAATTTCTTCATTTCAACTCTAAAATTTACAAATGACCTATTATTGGAAATATCTTTCAGTCTACTTTCAAATGAAACAAGTTTCACGATTATATAATTTGTATTTTGAGAGATATGATCAAATAACCAAACATGTGTCAGGTATAAGTATGTTCCAGATACATATTTGGTTTTTTAATAATATCTCTCAATCCAAACATACAATTGCTTTAAAACTTATCTCATCTGAAAGTAGTCTCAAAGGGCTTTCCAATGATAGGTCATTTGTCAAATTTGAAGCTGAAATGAAGCAGTTACAGCATTTTAAATTTTAAGCTTTCTTAACCGTTTATAAAGAGTAAACTCATTCGAATGAGCTTTATTTTCATTCGAATGATTCATTTTTTTTGAATAAAAACTGGATAACAATTACTCAAATATCGAGTACAACGAAAGTGAAAAGGCCCCTAATCATGGTTACCGCCAACCCCATGCAACGAAGATGGCGGCTGCCAGAATATACAAAAATTCCCAGGGATATCATGGGCTAGCTTGGCTTGGTGGTCTGCTGTATTGTTCTCCTCCCTTGGCACATGATTCAGTAAGACTTGCCAGTTTCTGTTCAGGAGAGACTTGGCTTCGCTAACAATGTCATTGAAAGGATGATCAGGCGTGCTTCCCCGCAACATCAAGTTTATTGCCTCTATCGAATCTGACTTAACCTCTATCGTGTTCATTCCTCTACTCCAACACAGGTAAAGACCATGTACAATACCTATCAGCTCTGCAATTGTGACTGGAATAGAAGTAAGCTTACAACTATAACCACACACCCAGCTGCCATCCCTTCCCCTTATGACTCCTTCGCAACCACTTCTACCCGATCTGAGGACAGAAGCATCAATCTCCAAGATGTGAATGTTTCTACTGTTTTTGTTGATGTTCTGTCCTTGCTCGCTGTTACTCTTGCAGAGATTCCACTTGGTCCTTAGGTCCTGGTCCAGGCTAGCACGAAAGAAACTAGATTGAGCATTAAGGTACTTCTTTGTTTCTTCCGAGCCAAAAAGCTTCCTGCATCTATTGATCCAAATGTCCCAACATATGTACCGAACAAGATAGGCCATTGAACTTTCTTCGTGAAACTCTTCCCTGCCTCATTGCTCAGGTTCAAGCAGATCCATTCTGTTCCTTGTAGAGAAGAGAAAATAGTCTATTTCGATGGTTGGACTACTGATAACCATCTATCCCGAGCGTTCTGATAGTCCCTCAGAAGGTGCATTGAATCATCCTCATCTACGCAATCGAACGGACATGTAGCTGACCCCTCGATGCCTCTCTTCATTCTAAGTTGTGTAGTATGGACTCTACCATGAGAGGCCAACCATATAAACATCCTAATCTTCTCCGGGACCTGCCACCTCCATAGTTTCATCCATATGCTATCTTCTTGATGGTGATTACCTGCAAAAAGAAAATGATATGCAGAATTAATAGAAAAACAACCGTCAGCTGACGGTTTGCAAACATACATGTCCTCTCCTCTCTCCTCACGGGGTGTGTGGGCACTCGTGATGCATTATATCAAATGAGGATGGAACCAATTACCCAGTTTCTGGATGTCCCAGTCTCCATATTGATTAACATAATCTACTACCCTTTCCTTATCATCAGCCAATCCCTCATAACCCAGGATCAAATTGATCAGAGGCTCGTTAACTTCAGACCAGTTATCATACCAGAAATTAGCCATTTTCCCATTCCCAATTTTCACTCCCACAGCTCTTTTGAACTTGTCCCAAACTTCACAGATACTTCGCCAGGTGAGGGATGAAGATTGCCTCTTAATGACTTTCGGCATTTCTAAACCCTTTTTTCCACCAAAGGTGTAGAAGTTGGAGTTTCTACACCTTTGGAGGTGAATTTCTAAACTGTTGGATGAAAAAAGGGTTTAGAAAGTCCATCATTCAAATGAATATAAAGCTCATTCGAATGAGTTTACTCTTTATAAATGGTTTAAAAAGCTTAAACTTCAAAATGCTGTAATTTCTTCATTTCAACTCTAAAATTGACAAATGACCTATCATTGGAAGGATCTTTGAGTCTACTTTAAAATGAAACAATTTTCACGATCATATAATTTGTATTTTAAGAGATATGCTAAAAAAACCAAACATGTGTCAGGTATACGTATATTCCAGATACATGTTCAGTTTTTTTGATGATATCTCTCAATCCAGACACCAAATTGCTTTAAAACTTATCTCATTTGAAAGTAGACTCAAGGGGCTTTCCAATGATAGGTCATTTATCAAATTTGAAGTTGAAATGAAGCGGTTACAACATTTTAACGTTTAAGCTTTCTTAACTGTTTATAAAGAGTAAATTCATTCGAATGAACTTTATTTTCATTCGAATGATGCATTTTCCAAACTGTTGGGGGAAAATGAGATTTAGAAAATCCCTGATTCGAAGAAATGTAAAACTGGTTCGATTAAATCTCGAATTTTATATTCGATTAATTTAAAACATTGGGAGAAAATTCAATTGAATGAGTTTGACTGTTGAAGATGAGGCTTTCATTCGAATAAAATATGATTTATTTGAATGTAGAAAAACGACCGTTAATGATCCGTTGCTCCAAGTGAAAAATGCTACGTTTTATAAACTTCCAGGGTGAATCCGCTCCCAAGAAAACTTCTGGATACTCAGTACTCCAACTTGTATACTTCCGTGGCAAAAATGCTACTTAACCCTTTAAAAAAATCATAGTTTTCAATCCAAAATCATGGTTTGTGTCGTGTTGGTTTGCTAGATATTCGAGCACGTGAATGCACAAAACTTTGACTTTGACTTATCACCCTCTTTGAATCCCATTTCCGTCATTCCAAATTCAAGTTACTTTGACCTTTCTCACCCTCTTATTAGCAGGTTTGACTGTGTTACTGCCTCACTCTGAAATACTCGGTTTTTTTCAAATGCAAAATGATATTGATAAAGTTTAAAAAAAATTATTTAGTACCAAAAAGAAAGAGCCATGGAAGACATCAAAGCATTTGGGAGACACAATATTTAGTTTATTATCATTTTAATTTTTGTCTTTTAAATTTAAAACCATTGATTTTAAACTTTTAAGAGGTAAATGATCTATATTTTTATTCAATTATAGAGATTAATATTTTAAATAAAATAAAACTTGAAGTATTAAAACTAAATATAGTATTAAGATCATTGCAAATAATGGTTAGTATAAATAATGTCTAAATGTCTCATATCTATCTTGTATTTAATGAAGGGCTGCTCTAAAATGAGGAAAGGGAATATGATATATTCATTTGATCTCTTTTATAAATCACTTTTAACATATTGCACATTTATTAACGAAGACATTAAACATCATCATTAAACCCGCCTCAAAATTTAAAAATTTTACAACTTATTTCTATTTATAATAGCTGCTATAATAAAAGAAAGTAAAATTGTATATTCACATAAAGAATTAAATAAGATGATTTATAAAGAATTAAATAAAACTATCTATTAAGAGAATACTGCTATATGTATATAACAGGTCAAATTGAATTATGTGTCACTTTTTTCTTTTTTAAGTAAAACATGAAGTATTCAAGCAACCTTACATTGAAGCCATATGGAGCGCCTGGAATCGTGCTTCGTGTCTCGTACAAGATCAAGCCATTCATAATCATATTGTGCTTGTTTGAAAAAGTTTATTTACTCTCTAAAAGCATATTCAACTGTAAAACAGGATAATCACCTCCACATATTCATCTCGATTTGTGTAAAAATAATTCTCTACCGCGTTCCCAAACGGACTAATTACGAATGAAGAAGATGACGGCATTAATGCATATGTCTTAAGCTAATTAATATATATGGATTAGTAATGAAGGAAAGGTCGTTAATTTTTAATTAGGAATCATTTAATTACTATAATTGACGTTATAAAGCAGGAACAGGCCTTTTGTCAAAGAGGAAGGGCAACAATATATTAGAAGCTGTTTGGCACGAGACATTTGGAGTGCAGGAAAATTTTTATGCGTTGGATTTTAAAAAATGGA
Organism: Vachellia pachyceras; assembly: GCA_025593235.1. Taxonomy (NCBI): domain Eukaryota; kingdom Viridiplantae; phylum Streptophyta; class Magnoliopsida; order Fabales; family Fabaceae; genus Vachellia; species Vachellia pachyceras. Next base: position 8,998 of record JANTPZ010009111.1, read on the forward strand.
AGAAACAAGATTATAAAAGTTTAAATATGAAATTTAAGATAAAAAAGTAATAAAAATTAATTAAAAACCTTAAATTCTATTTCTTAATTTTTTTTAAAAATTCAATTTAAAAAAATCCACCTCTCACTTTTCCCTTCTCTCATACCGAACAGCCCCTTAGTTGTCATGATTAGTAATATTAAATGGATAAATGATTGAGAGGACCCACGTCTGCATTATGTAAATTCAGAAAAGAAAAGTCAATTTTCAAAGCCACGTGCCCTCTTTTTGAATTTTCAACATTTTGTCTCGCCAACTTGATTCATCGCCTCTCACTGGTTATCAGAATATTCAAACCTCAAACCTTCAAAATTTATAAGGCTTTATAAAAAAAATTATTCATGGTATTGAATATTTGAAAAGAGAAAAAATGTGAGAGATATTTAAATAGAAGGCAAATTTATTTTTTCAAATTAAAATCAATTTAACCAGCTAACGGATCTTTTACTAATTATGATATGGTGGTTGAAAATGTGTATATTTGGGAAGAACTTCTTCTCAACAGTGCACGCAATGCAAGATAAAATCATATTAAAATCCGTAAATTCTTTTTAGATTTTGTAAATTCTTCTCGGAATCCATAAACTCCTTTCTTCCAACGGATTTTCAAACACACAATGACTTATATTTTGAATCCAAAAAATACAGGTCATGTTTGGTACGCAGTAGTGAATTTTGATAGATTGAGATTGTTACTGAAGTTTTAAAATTATGTTTGATATGTAACACTTCTCTAATCCTTAATGTGTGACCTAATTAGAGGTTAGTTTTTTGATAGAATTGGAGGTTAATTTTAACTCTGAAAGTAAGATACATTTTAATCTGTATCAATTTTGTTAAATTACACCTATTAATGCTCGTTTAATAATAACTAAATTAGAGAGAGGGAAGGAATTGTGGAAGATAATTAGAATGTTAAAAACACATGAGCTAAAGAATACTTTTAATTTTTTATGTTTGTGTCAGGTTTCACTTTAATCTTTTAAACTTAAAAAGGTGTACTTTAAGTCCTTCAAACTTAACAATGTTAATTTCTCTTAATGGAAATTGCTGACTCATCAAATTTAACACCGTTATTTTAAATCTTTTTATCTTACATTATTTAAAATATCAAATTTATTATATTATTAAATTAAAATTAAAATTGAGTATGCTTTGTCAACATTTTAATACACAGTCATCAATTAAATTTGATGAGTCAGCAATTTCCGTTAAAAGAGACTAACGACGTTAAGTTTGAGGAACTGAAAGTACACTTTTTAAATTTAAAGGACTAAAATGAAACTTGACGTAAATATAAATGACTAAAAGTATACTTTAACCAAAAACATATCATATTAACATGATTAATCTAATCAAATTAAGTAAATACGTCCTGCTTTTAGAATTGAAGGGGAGTAATTGATGTAAAACATAGGAAGGAGACAGAAGGGAGACATTAGAAGGAGGGAAGAGGTAGAAAAGAAAGAAATAAAGGAGAAATGAAAGAGTTGGAGGGGAGAATTGAGAATAGAACCCCAGGAGAGAAGAAGGTAACCATAATATTAATTCAATGATCCAAAGTCTCATGCATGTTTGAGAAAGCATCTGAACTCCCCAAAAACACGTTTAACAGTATTTTTCTGTAAATGGAGATAATTTTCTTCACATAGTTATCTCATAACCTTAAAAACACTTTTCCACCGTTTTGGCAAACAGGCACATAATTGATAACCTTGAAGCTACTTATATAAATAATAACGCAGATAATACAAATAATAAAATACATTTTTTTATTCAAAGGCAAGTTTAGCTTGACCAAAGAACTAAAATAACTAATCATTTTAACTCCAGTAGCAAATAACTACTTATCTTTGAGAAACATTCTCAAACAATCATTTGGTACATCAGCCATGAAGACAACCTCAATTGATCCAGTGTACCCTTGTCGGACCAGATAATTATCGCAGCGTATGATGTCTCTACACGTATCAAGAAGTTTATAAGCCTCTAACGAGTCCGTGTACAGTGCTAAGTCCTGCAGGCTCAGCCGGGGAGTGAAGGGCTTATGGCTTATTTGGAAACTTCGTTCCCAACGGTGTATACAAGTCGAGATAAATCCATCTCAAAATTAGTAAAAATCATCTCGAAATCTATAAAAATTATCTTTTGTGTGTTTGGGAAGTCCGTTAGGAGAAATGAGTTTACAGATTCGAGGTATTTTACGGATTTCGAGATGGTTTTGTCTCGGCTTACGTGCATCGTTTGGAAAACGGTGTTTCCAAACAAGCACCTTGAAATCCACAAAACCATCTAAAAATCCCTAAACTCCTTTCTCCCAACGAAGTTCCCAAACACTAGACTGTTCAAATCTAAGAGTGAAGGCTCTAGGGTCATCCTTTTCTTCCAAATAAAATAATATACATTGGTGAGCCTTTCAGACACATCAAACAATGTCAAAATGAAGAGCTAGCTTTCTCTCTTTTGTTTGAAAAGTGCTACAAATTAAAACAACCTTATAACACTCCCAGTTTTCATTATAAGAGTCAGTTAACTTCTTTTTTAAGGAGCTTAAGAAAAATAAAAAACATTACCTTAAAGTATTTATGCTTATCATTTTTTTCTAACTAATTTTTCTGATTCATAAATTGATATACACTACATCCGCTCGTTAATATAAGAGCATGTTGACTTTTGTTGGAAAGATTAAAGAAACTAAATACATCACTTAAAAATATTTATATATATAGTTAAATAATATATCAGTTTATAAGTGACACAAATTAGTTTGGAAAAGAATGATAAATCTAAATACTTTTAAATAATGTATTTAAATTCCTTAATATCTCAAACAAAAATTAAATGATTCTTATATTGATAATTAGAGATAGCATAATCCAATAACACAAACGAATAAATACTTCTAAATAATGGATTTAACTTCTTTAATTTTTTTTTTAAAAAATCAAATGATTGTTACATTAAGTTAAATACTGAGCCATGATGAAAGGAGTTTGAGGGAGGCAAGTGAGGCTTAACTTGACATTGCTTGTGTTTTGATTGGCAATGGAAGGAGGATAGAATGAAATCACTAATCAATGGATTCATTGAAGATGTTTTTCAAGTTAAAGAAGAATATAGCAAGAGATCTGTGATTACTCGATGTATTGTTTGTTTGGAAAATTTGTTGGGAGAAAGAAGTTACGGATTTCGAGATTGTTTTTACCGATTTCAATATGATTTTATCTTTACCTACGTACATCCAATGGCGGAGGTATATAGAGTTGAGTGTGGGCAAATGCCCCCACTCAACTTTTTAGTTTTCATGTAAATAATTGTTGGTCCTTTTATTTTGCACCCACTGAGTTGTAATATTTGAGCCCACTGAATTTTTACCATTGTCATTTGCTTGAAAATAAAAAAATTGCCCCCACTGATTGAAGGTCATGGCTCCGCCACTGCGTACATCATTAGAAAAAATGAATTTCCAAACCAGCACTAGATGCATTAAGTTAGTTGATATGTGATCTGCAAAGGATGGTTGATAGGTATGGATAAAATGAATTGAATCAATCAACATTTATCACTCACAACATCAATTTTTTTTTTTTGGCCAACACTCACAACATCAATTTGTACATTGGTTCTGAATTTTTTTTTATGTTTTCTGCCCCAAAAAGGATTTTCTCATACAACCGTAAGCTGTGGATAGCCCAAAGGCGGGTGAGGAGATAACGGTGACAACGGCCGGACCGTGAAAATGTCCTTCAGATCACTCTTCCCCCAGATCCCCGTCCACACTGACGGCGTTAACGGCATATCCCTTATCCTTCCCACGTCATATTCCGCCGTTTTCTCTTTCTTCACCGCTGTCTTCACTTCCATTTCGGCTGCCGCCTCATCATCTTCACGCCGGCGTTTTTTCTCTTCCGTGCCGTCCGTCGAACCGGAGGTTGCTACTTCCAGTGGGAAATTGAGTATGGCTTTGGACCCGCGAAGCTTAAACGCAGCTCGATCGTAGGCTTTTGCCGCTTCGATCGCCGTGTCGAACGTTCCGAGCCACACCCTAGATCCACGTTTGTTCGGGTCCCGAATCTCGGCTGCGAACTTGCCCCACGGTCTCTGTCGGACTCCTCTGTAGTGTCTTTTCTCTTCATGGTTTGAATTATTCTGCCCTAAAACATCTGAAACCTCCTGTTGTTGATCTGGATTTCCAAACTGAATCCACTCGGTTCTTTTGGGAAGCGTAACTTGCAACGATGGTTTCCGATTCAAGTGAGATTTCTTCTCGACGCTCTGAGGTCCAGTTTGGAACTCAAACATGCAATTGCTGGACTGTGAGCCAGAGCTTGATGTTGCCTGTGAGTTTGCTTCGAATTGGGAAAAAATGGCGTCGAATTGTGAATTTTCGGCTTCGAATTTGGGCGTTGAGAGGTCAACGACCTGATTCTTGAACTCGAAATCAAATATATTAGTGGAGTTGGATGGGAATTCGAATAGTTCAGGGAGGTAATCGGACAAAGAGATAGAATAGTCAGAACTCGATGATTGAACACAGAGAGAGTCAGAGCCAGAGGTGGAAATTGCTCCGTTTGATTCTCCAAACCAGAACTGTTGGGAAGCGTCGCTCGCTGAAGTGCTACGGCCACCGGAGAAAGTGCCAACAGGAGACAATTCACCTAGAAGATACAATTTTATACGATCGAGGGCCGAAAGTTTAACAGGGCTTGCCATGAGTATGACTTCAACCAAATCAAACTATATTGCAGAATCGATATTTGGATGAGGAGGAAGAGGAAAAAGAAGCTTTTGAACCCCTGAGATGATTGGGAGAGATAGGATTGCGTCCAAGATGAGTGAATCAGAGAGTGGAAAAAAATAGAATATATAGAAGATGAAGGCGAACTTTTCGACGGGTGCTTGAAGAAGGAGGAAGCTTCCCCTGGCTTTGTCAATTCATTCTCATGGCTATTCACCTACGGCGAGGAACACCGAGTAACCATATTCTACAGCTCTTTGGCCGTTGGATCGAAAGGGAGACACAGATATATGCCTCTTTCGAGGCAAGTGTTTGCAAGTTGTGGTTTAACTATTATTTCGCTTTATTGTCTTTGCCTTTTGGTCCTTTTGTCGTTTGCGTTCCCTTTCGTCGAGTCTTCCCGAAAAGGTAAAGGTGAGGGGAGTGAGAGTGGGTGTGGGAGAGTGGACTGAAATAAAAATTGACATATATAATATTTTTATTGATTTATTAATTGATTTATTTACAAAATTGTCGTATTATAAAAAATATTCATATAAAAAACATTTTCTAGTGAGTATAAAAAATAGGCGTGAAGGTTAATTAAATCTTGGTAATATGATATAAATTGACAGTTAGCGGATGGCCAAAAAAGGAAAAAAAAATTGACTGTTGATGTCCTTGAGATGATTGTTAAGTTCATATATTTTGTTGAAAAGCAAAAACAGAAACGAAGCCTGAATATTTGGTCTCTGTCTCCCAGATGAGCAAGAAAATTGTTATAACTGGAGCTTCATTTGGTTGGCTGTGTGATTGAATTTCTAGGATTATTAAAGTCTAAAACTAATCTTTGGCTCTAACGTGCAACTTCAAGTAAAAAATTTCACATCAATTTATTTATTGTTGTTTTGCTGAATTCCCGGCGACATTAATGTTTATTGTGTGATTTCGTAACTACGCAAACAAGGGCCATAAGAAACAAAAATTAAGAATGTCAAGTGACTATTTAAATTAACCTATTTTACGTGATTTTACGGAGTTCTAAGAACGTGAGAGAAGTTTAACTTGTGAAGATGTTTTTTAAAGTGTTCAAATATAAGTTTCTTTTACTTTCCGTCTATCTTCTTCTCGCCTTCTTAGGACCTTCTCTTAGACTTGGATCTAGTGCGCATCTCTTATTCATGAATTACAAACTTACAAAATGATGTTGATAAGATTTGACTTGTGCTCATCTATGTTGATAGATGACATCTTGCTTACCGGAAATAATCACAGAAGCATGAATCTCTTTGTTACTAAGCTTATTGATCTGTTCTCTCTCAAAGACCTAGGCCCTGTACATTATTTATCTACTTAGAAAATAGTTTGCACCTCCTGAAATAGGGTCTTGAGTCCGCCACTGTGCTCACCTATACTTTTGGATGAATATAAATTGATATAGCTGTTATAGGAAACGAATGTTCAGCATGTCGATCAGATAAATTTATACATAAATAGTTTTAGAAGTTCTAGGAAATGGCTAAGTCAAATATTACCTCATGTCCTTAATACTCTTCTGTTTTTAACGTGAAATCTAATTGAAGGGTTGATCTTAATCTTAAATGTAAAACATATTTTCCATATTTATCAATTGTAGTACTCCATTAACAATAATCAAGTTAAGAGAGGGATGGAGTGAATTAGGTAAGATGATTAGGGTGTTTTTGAGAAAACAAGTGATATTTGTAACATCCTTATTTTGGGATTTATAATTAGTTGTGGTTAGCTCCTAAATTAGTTAGAGAGTAAAACAAATTAAAATCTAAAAGAAGAATAAAATTCTTATTTATAAAGGAATAAATATAATAAATAAGGATAATTAATTATATATGTGTAAATTTATTTTATTATTAAAATAAGTAAAAGAAAAAAATTGTCTGAGTAAGACTTTTAATTAAAATTATTATTTTTATTTTTTTAAAAAATATAAATATATAATATAATTTTAATATATTTAATATTATTATATTTTATTTCAGTATTTTTTTTAAAAAAACCTAACCCTAACCCTATCTTTATAAAAAGCCTCATCATCTTCAACTAAACCCCAAAAAGTGTCACCGCTACAGGAAACTTGACACAGTACCGCCGCACAGTAACACATGTGCTCTTTTATTCTCTTTGATTTTTTCCTTCCATCACACTAATAGAAATATGTTATTCCTAAGCAGTTATTACCCCCTAACTCGTTACTAGTAGTGGGAAAATGGGTTCAGCCCGCGGGTTGAGCCCGCCAACCCGCGAGCTGAAAAGTGTTCGGGTTGGCGATTTTACGGCCCGTAAAAAGTCGAGTTGCACAGGCCCGACTTAAACGGGTTGAGACGGGCTAACCCGCGGGCTGGCGGGTTAGCCCGTTTTCACTTTATTTTTTTAATCGAAAAGGGGGGAAACCGGAGGCGGAGAGGGAGAAGACTCGAGACTCTGTCACTCCACTCTCACACAATCACTCTCACTCACTACTTTCTCCTTTCTCTCACTCGCTGCCTGCTGACCTAAAATCCTCTCCTCGGCAGCCTCGGCTCCTCCCGCTCTGCGCGGCGCCTTCGTCTTCTCTCCCAAAATCCAGCGTCGTCTTGTCGCCTCGACTAGCACAACAGGTCAACAGCCGATAGCCTCCAGTCCAGTCCGTCGAAGCTTTCATTTGTCTCGTCGTCCGTCCAAGCTTTCGGCGTTGAAGGTTTCATTGTCTCGTCGTTCGTCGAGCTGTCGTCGTCTTTCACAGACCTTTGAGGCTTCAGCGTTCGAGGCTTCGAGGAGCTATCGTCGTCTTCCAGATCCAGGCCGTTGAGGGTTCGTCGAGCTATCGTCGCAGCCTCGCAGGTATTCCTCTTTATTGATGTTGGTCTGATGGCTTGCTAAGATTATATTGAAGCTTGCTATTCGTTTGGTGATTAT
>JANTPZ010009112.1:0-14370 GCA_025593235.1 Vachellia pachyceras
TGATTGATGAGAGTTCGTAACCTTGAGTTTTTCAGGTTGGGAAATTGCAATTTGTCACGGAATAAGGGATTTGCTTCAATGAGCTTTTTGAGCTCAACCAACATGATTGCTCTCGCAGATTTTGTGTCGCCATACTTGGACAGTTGTTCATTTTCCCTACCACATGAGAAACTTATAAGCATCTTAACTCTCAAGAGCTTCAACACTGCAACCATACTGAAGTTTTATATTCATACCTAAAATTCTCCAGGGTCAAAAGCTGTGTGATTTCCTTGAATAAATCTTCATTAAATGTGGCAAAGACTTTCAAATCCTTAACTAATATTTCTACGGCCTTCGACCGATCATGCCTATATCAAAAAGTAAACAGGTTAAGCCGAGTTATATCCTAGAATGTTGACAGAGCACAGAATCCAATGTGAACCAGTGAGCTTACTTATCTAATGCCTCAAGGTATTTTTGCTTTCTTATCTCAAAAAATATCTTCATGGAGTACCGATTATCATCCACTTTGGTGAAACCAGAGAGGTATCTTTCAACCTCATCCCAATTGCCATTATGCACTTCATCCTCAAAATATTTCATGTTAAAGAAAAACCCAGACTCCTGCTCAAGCCTATAATAATTTCCATTTCACAAAAGGGAGAAAAGATAATTAATGCAACTAAAAAAGCCAACAGTGAAAATGTACAAAAATCGCAATAACATATAAGAAACAAAAATGGCCCAAGCCCCACTTGTGAACAGTCTCTTTGAACTTTTCCTCATCCAGAAACTGCAAGATCAAGAACACCAGTTCTCTGCTGAGAGACGACATCGTCACTTCCTCGCCCTCGATTAGATTAGCACTAAAATGAGCACAGGTGGACTAGATCTGCAAATTATTGAAAAGGGAAAAAAAGAAAATAGATTAACAACACCACGGTTAGCTGCGAATGGCTTAAAAATCACCGGAATAATAAAACACATAATTCAAATCCATACCTAGAACGAAATCATTTAACCAGCCCCAGCTTTTCATTTAAGATAACTACCATTTTTGTAAAATTAACTACACAAACAGATGTGGGGAGAGAAATCAGCTTGACGAGGGGAAGAGAAGGGGAAAAATGAAAACAATTTGACTCTCTATCCTAAACGATCAAAGCGGGTCGAGAAAGCATCTTTAATCCATATGGGAATCGAAGATGCAAGAGAAAAAAGTGTAAAAGGAAAAATAAAAATAAAGGCAAGGGCAAAGAAAGAAAAAGTTGGGAAAAGATAAAACTAAAATACCCAGAAAAGCTAAAGACTTTAAAGCAACAGATTCGACAATATGAGAGAGAAAGGAGGGTTGTGTGTGTGTGTTTGTGCGCCCTGAGAAGCTCTCACCTTTGAAACCCAGCAATCGGCAACACATGGGAAGAAGGGTCCGAATATTGAACGGGACAAACAGACCAGAAGACGAAGAGTTTAGGTGAAAGCTCTCTCTCTCTCTCTTATTTTTCTCTCTCCTCAGCAGGACTATTCCATGTTCTTTCTCCTCTCACCAGTCACCACACGGGCAACTTCTCTGTGGAAGTGCTTATACATATAGGACAGTTGAGCTAGCAGAAATGGGTTTTTTTATTTTTATACGGGAAGCGACAGATAGAGGAGATGATAAGTTAATTTGCTTATCAACCATAGGGCTCCCCATGAATGATAAGTTGTGGCTAATGAATGACTTATGATAAGTGCTGTGACACATGGGGCCCACCAAGCCGGCTTCAACTCTACTTGAAATCGGCTCGAAATCTGGAGCTGCCAGCTGTCTTTCAACTTGGACAAGAACTTGTATAAACTCGGGATAAAATGTTGGAAATTAGCGGATTCAGCACCGAAATTTAAAATTAGTGGTTCAACATAAATAATATTTATTTTTAATATGTTTTAAGAAGAATTTGAATAAAAATTTAGTGAGTTCGTAATTAATAAATAAATTGGTGTAAAATAAATCATATAGTATTAATATAGTACTAAAAAAATCAGGGGGTGCAGTTGAACCCGCTCACTTCTACATAGGTCCGCCAATGGAAATAGGCTTGATTCTTTAATCTATTCTTTTCCTTATAAATACGTGAAAGGTAATGTTTTAAAAATTACTTGAGAGTATTTTGACTTCATAGGTATCACTTTGAACTTGCTTTGATCCTTTGTATTTTAAAAGGGAACTGCCTTTTCATACTACACTATCTTTTTAATATAATATTCAATTGATAAATTTAGAAACGAAGTTAAATAAATGTTTGATTATAAGATATATTATAGGTTTGTTTGGAATAACGTTTCAAAAAACTAAACGCACGTTCAACAGTGTTTTCCGTAAAATGAGATAACCCCCTCCACATATTTACCTCGACTTACGTGAAAGTACTCATCTACTGCGTTTCCAAACAGATCATATATGTGTTGGGATCAAGTGCTTATCACTAGACCAAAAGTTACAACTTTTAGTCACGGCGCAACTTTATTTTTGTAACCCTTAGTAGAGTAGACGCCAAGGCGTCGTAATTCAACTATAACTTGACCACTCAATTAACCCTCCGTCATGAGACAATTGCTGTTACACTTTGACCAACAATATCTCCCTCAGCAATTGCCCCTCAGCACATAATAAACTAAAAGTAAAATTACACAATCACATAAAAAATTATTGAAGTGATTTATAAATACGATCTAATAAAATATTCGCTCTTTATATTATAAATATGATTAAAGGAGTATCCTTGATATGTTTAACAAGTTTTAAAATTTTAATTAACTTTCAAGAGACAATACTGAAAATACGTGATGAAAAGGACAGTATAGATTATTGTAATAAATCCACTTTAAATCCAAACTTGGCATGAGGGGTCTTGCTTTGCTTAGTGGATGAGCATGTAATAATTGTTCAGTGCCCGTCATGGGATGTACATTTAAATATTTAATTAATAATACAAAGACTCATCATATGGTTGAAAAGGAGGAAGTGGGCAAAGAGGAGTGAGATGATGAATAAATTGTATTCTATACATTTTAAATTTTTAGAAATAAGAGAGGTTTCTATAATTATTTAATTATAATAAATGTAACATGATAATTAGAATATTATTATATGATAGTACTATGAGATTAACTCTCTCATAAGATATATATATATATATATATAGAAATAGCACATAGGATTGGTTAGTTGGTCTTACTTATAAACAATAGCTTGTATTTGACTCAACATTTAATATAAATTTTCTACTTTCTCAAGTTTTAAGCAACCGAATTAAGCCTTGAATCAAGTGAGACTGTGATTCAAAGGTTAATGAATTAAATCGAGTCAATCCAAATCAGATAGGCTATATCAAAATAATAGAATTCAATAGATTATATTTTATTATTTTTTTAATAGATTATATTGTATTCTATAAAAATTAATAGGTAAAACATATAATATTATTCTATTTTATCCATATTTTTAATTGTTAGAGTTTAATGAAATCTCAATAATAAAAATAATTGAGATAAAATGAATTAATGTATCTTATTTCATCATGATTAAATAGAGAATTAATTGCTAGTTTTGTGACTATATTTTAAAAAAAACTAATGAAACATCTTTCTACTGGTTCTATTTTTTAGATGTCTTTTAGTTTTCAATTTTTTTAGAACTAATCAACCGGCCAGTTTAACGGGGTTAATCAACGTAATGATCAATTTCCGGTCCGTTTTTTTATTGCTTTATGCATTTTTCATCGCCACTCGCCTATCATTTCAACCACTCATTCATAAATAAATATATATTTAGATAAAAGATTACATCTTTACACATTTATTTCTTTTAATTAATTTTAATCAGCACCTACGCGAATTAGTTAATCTTAACTTATATATATAAAAGTACTTATAACATTCCCGCTCGAGTTTAGTCACATATATAAATGAAAAGATAATTTTTTCTAATTTTACTTCTCCCACCTTTTTACGCACTCATCCCCTCTCATCTTTCTCCCCATAAATAAGATGTGATTTAAAAAAATATATGATTTAAGTAATATCATTAATAAAATAGATCCACGTTTGATATCCTGAAAATAATTAACTTTCTAACAAGCTTTTTGAGCTTGTTTGGAACAACGTTTTTAAAAATTAGACGTACATCCAACAGAATTTTTTTGCAAAACGAGATAGGGCTTGTTTGGAACAACATTTTCAAAAGATAAACAACGTTCAACGGTGTTTTCTGTAAAATGAGATAATCTCGTCCTCATATTTACCTCGACTTGTGTAGAAGTACTTCCCTACCGCGTTTCCAAATGGGCTTATAATCTCCTCCACATATTACCTTGACTTGTGTAAAAATACTTATCTACTGCGTTCACAAACGAACCGTTTATTGATAATTATGGGTTCGTTTGGGAACATGATAAAGAAGTATTTTAACATAAATCGAATTAAATATAAAAAAATTATCTTATTTTACATAAAAATATGTATTTAAATTTTCGAAAGCTCAATTAAATGGTGTCTATATTAATAGGGATAGGGGGTTGTACGGTAAGCTGGAATGCATTGTGAGACAAATTATGCCCATAATTATTACTTGAAAGGTATGGGAATAATAAATATATGAAGGTACGATAATTGCCGAGAAAGTTATAGGAGCGGGCCCCCAAAGAGTTTGGCCCCAGATTTGGGGGAATATTACGGAGGATGCCATTATAGTGAATTGTTGTGACAGCCCCAAGATGCGGTCACGTGAAACTGCCGACAGCCTTCATCGTTTCGCAACCACAGACGAGACGAGACGAGACGAGACGAGACAAACACTTCACTCGTCTCTTCAGTATACACATCATCTCAAATTTCAAACTATTATTTAATGCATCAATCCCGATATTTAATATTTATAATATTTATTTTAAAATATTTATATACATATAAATTTATAAATCAATTATATTAATTTTAAAAAATAAAAATATATTTATTAATTAAATTTTTTTATACGATTAATTTTATAATAAACGCCCATGGCCTTTTCTAGGATTGGATGTTAGAATAGAGATTAGATGGAGGATATTTTTCTTTAATCTCTCTGCTACTATTACGATATACAAAAAGTCACGAGAAAATGAAGGAGTGGTCGATCAAGAGAGATTAATAATGAATGTGTTATTAATATACTTTTAATTTTAATTTTAATACTATAATATACTGCTACAACCCTTAATATAAAAATTATTTCACGTTTTTCATATGGCTTAAGAAAATTAATTATTTGAGATATTTCTCAATTTTCTATAAAGTAATTTGCTTAACTTTTATATGAATTTAAACTAATCGTATATATTTATTCAACCTTTTTAATATTCTAGAAAAGTTGTCTGATACTTATGTAAAAAATGGTACACAGTCTGATTCTAACGTTTAATATAAAAGTTAGTTAATTTTTTTAAGAATTAAATATATAATTTAAAAACATTTATATTTAAATCATTTGTCTTGCTCTGATATGTAAATTGATTATATATAAATAAATAAGTAGTATATTTAAATTCTGTAATTATTTTTGATAAAAAAATCAATTTTTTTTAGGTAAGGGTATTACCCAGGGTATTCACCGCCGGTAGCAGTGACTAATCCCCTCGCTGGTTTGTGCGGGCTCCTCGATGGAAGGGACAACTGGCCCTGAAAAGTTGCTGCATGCCCAAGGCAGGATTCGAACCCCTGATCTTGGTTAAGCTTGAATCAGCCCCTATCACTTAACGTTATAAAAAAAATCAATTGATTATCGTATTCTGTGTACATGTGTGAAGGGCTGAAAATGTGCTGTCGCTGTCAACTGCGAACGTCTGTCTCTTGTTCTTTGTTCCACGTAGCCAATCATAAAATAAAGCTTTCTTGCTTACCGTGCGCAGCAGTAACCAAACTAATTTTTTCTTATCATAAGATGAGTCAATTTTCAAATTATAGCTCCGTTTCATAAGTCAGTTGACACAACAGATACGTTTACTGAGATACTTTTTCTCTTACATAAACTACTTCAGAATCTGTATCCATTTTCTCAACGGGCTATCCAAACAGAGCCTATATCTATAAGATGTATCTAGTGTTTTTTTATCTTTAATGTATATAGGATGTCTTTTGTAGAATAGTTTTTATGAATTCTGATGTAAAATTAAGATTTTGTAGAATAGATTTTAGAGATATTTTTATGGATTTTAAAGTAAAACTTATATTTTGAAAAGGTGATTGTGTTTGGGAAATTTAGTTTTTTACGGATGATGAGGCAAAAAGTAGGTAGAAAAGATGAAAGAGAAATAAAGAAAGAAAATGTAGGAAATAGAAAATTTATCAAGAGAGGATGTGATTTCATAAGAAAATTGCTTTTTACAAAACAGAGGTTTTATATCCAATATATAGTTTTTCCGAAAAATTTAAGTAATTGGATAAAACCTATGTTTTGAAATTAAACCTAGATTTTGAGAAGTGAAACCAAAAAAACTCTAGTTGAGGAGTTGATTTTAGTTCTGAATATGTGCCTATTTGGCTATTTCTAATTTTTGTCAGTTTTTTTCTCAAACTATATAATTGATACTCCCATAAATAATAATCAAGCAAGGAATCGATTAAAGAAATTAAGAAAAATAATTAATGTATTTTAGAAAAAAAAATTCACATCAACTAACTTCACCAACAACTTTAATCTAATCAAATTATATAAATAGATTTAAAAATGGAAGGAAGTGGATAATATTGCAACCTAGCCTTATAAAAAAATTGAAGTTATGTTGAGATGTAAGGACTTGGGATTTTTTTGTAATACAAGATTTTCATTCAGAAGAGGACCACTTTGGGTCTGAAAAATTATTATTCTCCAATTCAAACTTCAACGTTGTCTATAGTCAAAATAAGAACGTGAGATTTGAACAACTGTGAATTTGAATTTTCAACCATCGTACCTCTTTCTTATTACTAAATAGCAGCTACTTTTTTCTTAAAAAGAAGTTTTACGTTTGCACATGTTTGGGAATCTATTGGAAGAGTGATTTTACGGATTCCGTCTTAAGTATGTGAGATGAATTTTATCGTAACTTACCTGCAACGCGGTTTAAACGTACAAAACAAACAAGAACTATTTAGTTCATATAAATTGACAATTTATAGTTTATGTAGTTTTTAAAATATTTGTGGCTTTAAATATTTGAGAAAAATATGGCCAAAAAATAATTAGAGACAAATAATTACGTTTCAATTTTAAAATATTCTCATAATGCAATTGAGATAATATAAAGACTGAATATTTTAGTAAATATTAATTTTATAATAACAATAAGCCTGATGAATCTTTTTATTTACCATTTTTCTTTTCTTTTTTAATTTGAAGAAAAGTATTATTTTAATATTTATTCTTTTCAAAAGGGTAGCTGAGACAATTGGTGAAGTAAAACTATATTTAGGATTTTAAAAAAGGGAGAATTACATAGAGGTCCCAAGTAAGGGAATGTGTTACAAAATGATCCCAAGATGTTAATAATAAGTCGAGAAGTATTACTATCTACAAGTGAAACTGCTATCATTTTTAAAAGGGATTAATTATGGCTGTGAAAATAATAGGAGAGCTTTGAATGGATGCTGATAATGAGATTAATATGCTTCTCCCACCATTGCTTTCTTTTGTCTTCTTCCTACCGAACAAGGTAAACACCATAACTGCTTCTGTCTCTTTCCTTTTCTTTCATCACTCTTTCTTCATTAATTACTTTGTCACATATTTTTTTTTAAATAAAAAACACAAGAATGTGAAGAAGAACAGATAGGAACAAAGATAAGAAAAATTGATGATGTCATCATTACCAAACAAGCACATTGATGGAGGATTCCTTTTCAAAGACGTTTACATAGAAATATCAAGAGGAAATAATAAATAAGGAAGCTTAATCCCTAAGAGAAAAAGAATAAAGAGAATGGAATCGTGTGGTGAGAGTGAGAGAGTCCGCAAATCCCTATATTGCCTAGGGTGGTCCCACCATCCACTTTGATGATGAAAGCATGCATTTATATATATATATATATAGATTATGACATGAAAAATCTTCTAAGATATTACATTAAAGGTGGGTTTGGAAATCCGATAGAAAATAACTTTTACAGGGTTTAAGATAAAATTTAGATTTTGAAGAATAAATTTTGAAAGAATATCTTTTACGGATTTCGAGGTAAAACCTAGGTTTTGAAGAGGTAATTGTGTTTGGGATGATAATGTGCTTGTTTGGGAACACCGTTTCCCAAACGGTGCACGTAAGCCGAGACAAACCCATCTCGAAATCTGTAAAAATCATCTCGAAATTCATAAAACCATCTTGAAATCCGCAAAAGACCTCAAAATCTGTAAACTCATTTCTCCCAACGGACTTCCCAAACACACACAATAGCTTTTACGAATTTCGATGCAAAAGGTAAGTAGGAAAGAGAAATAAAGAAGAAAGAGGAAAGAGTGTGATTTGACAGAAAAATAACTTTTTTTAAAACCTATGTTTCAAACCTAGATTTTGTAACAAAACCCAGGTTTTGAAAAATGTAAGTGCTTAGACAAAACTTAGGTTTTAAGGCAAAAAAAAATAGATTTTTAAACGTAAAGCCAAATGAGCCTTAAAGCCTTAATATAAGAATGAGTGGTTTATTTGGTAGATTAAGAAAGCTAAATATATTACTTAAAAGTATTTCAGCATAACATTAGATTATATCAATTAATAAATAAGGTAAATTGATTTTTTTTAAAAATGATTAATATAAATACTTTATAAAATATTATATTCAGATTCCTCAATCCCCTAAAAAAAATAACTGGTTCTTTTATTAAAGATTTGAGTTAGCGTGTCAATATCAAACTAATATATTAAATTGTAGGTTTGATTACTTAGGAACTTCTTTAAATTGTAGGTTTTGTTGCAAATCTTACCAATAATCTCAATTGCAATAAAAGAAGGAATAGTGATGAAAGAAAGAAAGATCCACACGGAACGATCATCTCATGTTATAAAGCTTATAATTATATGCATTGTTTCAGCTTCTCAATTATATTAAAGGATGCAACCTTTGATAAATCTCAATCTCAATGATTTGTCAATAATTTTGTATAAGTTGTTATTATTCTTCTTAGAAGTTAAATTCCAATGGAGTAGTTGTTATTTCATATCAATAAAGTTGTTGACCAATTAGCCAATAAAAGTTGACACAAGTAGTAAGGAATTGTCTTATAACTTATGATGTTATGAATTATTTAAATCTCTCTAACTATACGAGGACCTTATTGTTAAACGATATGTAAATAACTTCATTACTCTCTGTGGAGGCATTCCTCACCTTACTGGATACAACTCGCGTAAAATGATTGGAGATCAAAAGAAAAGTTGTTGACTACGGTCAACAGGCCATTTTTAGAAAACAGTCGGTTGACTCTTATATAAAGGATAACTAGTAATACTAAATATTATTAGTCTAAGGGTTTTAGAGTGTCGAAGCTCTCTTTCTTCCCTGCTGCCTTTGTGTTGGTGTCGGTTGTGTGAGTGTAGGAGAGTGGATGGAAGTTAGAGCAAGCTGAAATTGAAGTTTTAGGAGCTTAATTGGATAGGTAATTTCTCTCTAATTGTGTTCATTGCTATAAAGGAGAGATTGAATTAGGTTTCTTTTTTCTAGGATAAAATTGATTCATGATAAATAAATTTTTTGGGAAATTTGCAATTAGGTTATAAATGAACAAATTAATGAATGAAAGGTCCCAAAGATTCACAAAATTGCCATAAGATCTCAGGAAAAGCTGCTGAGGTTGTTAATGAAAGGTGGTAAGGTTGTTAATGATAACCTCAGCAGCCACTCCTGTGACCTTATGGCAGTTTTGTGAATATTTAAAACTTTTTATTCATTAATTCTCCTATTTAGAACATAATTGCAAATTTAAAATAAGGTGTAAATTGATATGTTTAGCATTGAAGTAAAAAAAATATGAATCAACATATGTATAAGGGCATAATAGTAAATTAATCATTACTTCCCCTTCCTTCATTTTTTAATCAAACATATTTATTTTCCCTTCCATCCAACATAATCAAATAAGATATCATTAAACGTTTACATCTCTTATCATCATTTCTATCCATCCCTTCCTATATATTTTCTCCCATCAGATAGAACATACATATCCTAACAGTGATGTGACTTTTTGGAACCAAAAGGTAATGAGACTTCCCCCCCCCCCCCCGCCCACCTTAATCACCCATTTCCCTAATGTTAAATAAGCATAAATTTTTTGGCAAAAAAAAGCATAAAATTTAAAATTTATTAATTTTAAGATAATGTTTAATATTACAGGAAAAGATAGGTTGATAGTTACTACAAAGGGCAGATGAATGTACCCAAAGAAAATAGTGTGTATCGCGTCAACATACGAACATGTGTTGGAAGGTTTTGTTATTATTATTATTATTATTATTATTATTATTATTTCTTAGATTTTTTGCTCACTAACCTTTTTATTAGCCAATCAAAATATCCCAGACTAATAAGAAATCTAAATCTAAATTAACTAATGTATGATTCTGTAAGTCAAAGTAGGTGCCTATGTGGGGCAAATATTTTATTGACCTTATGATGGGGAAAAATATTGATACATGTAATATATATTTTTCATAATTATCAAATACTTTTCAACTTCGGGTCCATATAAGCAAGTAGTAAAGATTGGGGAAAACCGATCATTTATATTTTGTAGGATTATTGCTTTCTTACCAGAGATATATGGGGTTTGTTTGGGGGGCCGTTTGCCTCCCTAAAATCCATTCCTGCATTTATCGAGATAAAATTCTTCTCACATATTTACCTCAAAATTTGTGATTGTTCTTCCAACGGCCTCTCCAAACAAGGCCATAATGTTGATTGATAAATTGGAATTATTCCGCCGTTAACTAATGATGTGACAATTTTTGAATTTATGGATTACTTAAACCCACACAACTTTTTTCTCCCAATAAATTAAAAAGGCATGATGTTCCTTCTCTCTTTTCTTTTCTTTTTTACGTTACATATTGTGATAAAGACATGCCTTGATGGAGAAAGCTAGAGGAATATATGTGTTTTAGCAGAAAAACATGAAGCAAATTATGATAAATAATTTTTAATTTTTGTTGCTTTTATTTATCTGCCTATCTACCTTCCTAGATAGTATATATTGATACAGTATATATAATTATTCATATATTTAAATTTAAATACATTTCCATACGTTAAAATTTGGTTGTTGAGTTTTACTGTTTATAATTCATAAATACAGTGACTTATCATGCGTTATATATTTAAGAATATTGTGGTCCATAGATAGACACACTTTTCTTGTATCATACACCATTTTTTAAAAAAAAATCAATATACTATCTATGCGCTTGTTTGGGAAGCCATTCTTCCCAACGGTGCACGTAAGCCGAGACAAAACCATCTTGAAATCTGTAAAAACCATCTTGAAATCCATAAAAACCATCTTGAAATCCGTAAAACCATCTTGAAATTCCCAAAATACCTCAAAATCTGTAAAATCCATTTTTCCAACGGAGTTCCCAAACAAGCACAGACTCGTACTTAACTACAATTCATATATATATATATATATATCACAACTCTGGCAAAAAAAAATTCAAACACTACAAGGTTAATTTTATACATTTTGATGGACTTGATTAAACTTTATTTTTTCTTGGAAAAATTAATTTTAATTTTAAAAAGATTTTGGACTCAAAACACAGTGAAATTTTAAAATGCTTCAAATTATTATTTTTTTATGAATAAAATAGTTGATGATTATTAAAAAGTTAGTAATACGAGGCCCAGGATAATAATAAGTTAATGACAAATGATAGGTATGCCGACACTGAAAGAAGCATAATAAATTATATATGATAATATAATCACTACTAGAAAAATGCCATTTAACGACGGAAAAATTCATCACTAAATGACTAGTTTCCTTCAGAAAATTTTCATTTAGCGACGGAAAATAACCATTTAATGACGGATTTTCCGTCGCTAAATCACATTTTTCTAGTAATGAATCATATAAAAACTAAAAAGCAATTCCCATTAATGTTTAATTGTTTATGTCCCACTTGGAGTCATTATACTATACAATGATGATAAGTAATGCTATATAAATATACTCACTCGTACCCTTTTTTAAAAAAAGTTTAAAAAGTTAGTTCTTTTTATAAGTAAAAAATTTAATTTATTTAAAAATTTAATGCACTGTTTTTATTTTTATCCCATATTAATTATATGTCTCTTTCATTTCATTTTTTTCATGTATTTTCTCTCATTTTTTTCACTCGTTCTCTTTAACTTTACCCTCTCCATAAATAAGGTTATACGTAAAAAAATCCCATCTTTACCACGTTTTTTAATTTTAACTAACAATTAATTTTACGTAATTTACTAGTAAGTTAGGGGTTGGAATTATACAGTGATTTTTTTGTGTGTCTAACATAGTAACAAAATTTTCAATACTATCGTCTAGTAATTGTTATATAAAAATAATATTGCTAAATAATTTTTAATGCAATTATGTTCTTAAAGTATTTTTCAGTATCAATTATCACCCTAAATTTAGGATGTTAGGTGTTATTAAAAAATATTTTAGAATGCTTTATACATAAATTAAAATTAACTTTAAGATATTAACTGTTTCTAAAAAATACTTTAGAGAATTAAATACTTAAAGAATTACTTTATATATTGAGTGTGATATGATACTTCATTCAAACCATAATATAGGCTTGGTTGGGTTTGGTCGAACAAAAAGAGTTTGTTTGGTTTAATTTAAAAAAGCATTTCAATATATCTCATATCTTATATAGTTTAATGATATACATGATTATTTTATAATATATGTAATAATTAAATAATTTATTTAATTTTTTAATCTATCTAAAAAAGTCAATTGATTTTTAGGTTAAAGACAAAGTATAGTATTTGTTATTAGTAATTCCTAACAAATATATTATTTATTAAAATATAGTAGAATATTTTAATAAAAATATTAAAAAGTTGATTTCTCCTTGATCAAGTAAGGGATTGTGTATAGTGCATAAACGTGGGCCACCACCTTTGTCCGATTGGCAGTTGCGTTTCAAACACAACTTCTAAACATCGGAATATCCGTTTGTGAATGATAGGTTTCTTGTTTGGAAATACTCTTTCCAAAACGGTATACGTAACTCGAGATAAAATCATCTCAAAATCTATAAAAATTATTTTAAAATTTATTAAAACTATCTTAAAATTCGTAAAATATCTCAAAATCTGTAAACCTTTTTTTCACGACGGACTTTCCAAACAAACACAATATTTGAAAAACATAAGGTTTTACGTAATGATTTGACTTAAGAGGAAAGGATGGGAACACTCAAAATAAGTTTTTTTTAAAAAAATTTTATAAGATAAAACCTTCATAACATATTCATTTCATGCTTTTTGTAAAATTATTTAAAATAAACTTACCTAAACAAATAGAGTTAAAAAGGTTTAACGAAATTTAAAAAAAACTTCAAATTCTTTTTTTTGCCATAAAAAACTTAAAATTCATTAACCCTTTTCAATCTCTTGTTAAAAATTACTTTCATTTAAATCGAGATAAAACTTACATCATATATATATTTATCTTATATTATATAAAATCATTTCAAAAATAAAAATTTTAGACTAAAATGTTATTTTTTTACATTTAGAAATTAAAAATTCAAGACTACAATGATCGAGACTCTATGTTGTTTGTTAGGCTGTTAGCCAGAACCGTAGACTACTAGTTATTATTATTTGTACACCCAACCTTCAACCCCATCTAGAATTTAACAATTAATTATTCAAATAATAAATGCGACAGTAAGTTGGACCGTTCAAGTGGAGGCACTAAAGTCAATATATCGTGATATATTGAACAAAAGAGATACAACTCTAAAGCGGATCGAACGCAACGCCAATGAATTATCAATTTCTCAAGGCACAGCTTATTATTGAGGTGAGACGAAAGGAGCAGTAAAATATCGCGATCATGACGAGATAATCGTGTTCATTTTCATACCACTACCTAGGGGTGTGCAACGGGCGGGCGGGGCTGCCCCGTGGGGTAGCCCGTGTCCCGCCCGTTACGGTGACCACGGGTACGGGGCACCCCGTACCCGTGGTCTACCCCGTTTAGGCCCGTCCTCACGGGTACGGGCCTAAACGGGCGGGGTATCACGGGTAACGGGTTACCCGTGATACCCCCCCAAAACAAAACAGACACCCATCGAGCACCAGGAAGCAGCCAAGCGTTTTTCAGAGTTCAGACATCGA
>JANTPZ010009113.1:0-12557 GCA_025593235.1 Vachellia pachyceras
GGTAGTTATCATACTATCAGACACTTACCAATCCATAAATCCAATCCAGAAATGTAAAAAACTCCAAAATAATAATATATTTTTTTAATAGTTGCCTATTTTAAAAAATATGGGCTACCCGCCAACCCGTCGGGCTAACCCGTCATGGGTTTGGCCCATATGGGTTCGGGCCAAAATACCCGTATCAAAATGGGCCTCATTTTTCAAAACCCAACCCACCATGGTTATGGGTTGGGCGGGTTTAGCCCGTGGGTAAAACCCGTATTACCGGCTCTAGTCACACCCGCGCTCACACACATTCAAAGGCTCGATGGCCCACTTGGTTGAAAGGGGGAGAGAAGGCGAGGGAGAGCGGGGGTGCGCAGATCTCAGCGATGGCGAGCTTGATGAGGAAGAGGAAGACGTGAAAGAGGAAGAAGGTCTCTGGTGGAAGCGGCGGCGGCGATGAATCGTCTAAGGGGAACATGATTATGGTATTCGACGTGCGACTCACTCAAGGGAACTCATTCAGGGAAAGCGCTAGCATGTGCCTGACGACGTCCTCCTCCGCAGGTTCGTCGTTCTCCTCAGTAGATTCACCGTCGCAGGTTGCAGAGTCGACGTCCTCCTCCGTATATTCGTCGTCGCAGCTTCAATCGCAGGTCACATGTTGCAGCTTCAACGAGATCGAAAGCTTTCAATTGCAGGTAATAATCAAACAAAAAGGACATTGTAATTTGTATGAAGTCTATTGTTCAGTCCTGAAATCTGTAGTTCATTTTCAATCTGTTGTTCATCCCGCTTCTTCGTCCAAAGCTTCAATCTTCATTGTACAAAGAAGAAGGATTCACTGGTCTTGATTGTTTGCTGAATGTTGTTTCACTTGTTTGCTAGCTGTGCTTATTTGGGTGGTACGGGTTACCCGTAACCCGTGCCAACCCGCCCATTTTGACCGTACCCCGTTTGTACGGGTCAAAATGGGTTCTACCACAGGTATGAGGCACTCCGTACATGTGAAACCTTTCACTGGCCGGGCGCGGGTTACCCCATGGGGCATCCCCACCCGCCCGCCTACCCATTGCTCCCCTATCCTCTTCGATCATATATGAGCCCCCATTTAATTTGCAGTGTAATTAGAATTGGAAGGTGCAATTTTTTTAGTTCTACCTTCCATTTTCCCATTGAAAGCAATTAATTATGTTCTAGGCATTGTTGAGAGCATGCATCAATGAGAGGGTATATCACCGAAAACAATTAAATAAGAATGGTGTATATGAGATTGGATTAGTGCTTCTGAGTCAAATAAGAATTATTAAAATATTTCTCGTGCCCTTACTTCCCTTTGAATCAAACAAAACTCATAACCTCCTCTTCTCTGACTTTATCTATTTTTAATTAACACCGCTTCCTCTCCCCTACGTTAAACCAAACAAGGCCTTAGGGTATCAAGACCCGGAGTTCACCCAAGCATTAACTTAGATAAAGCTGAGCAAACCGAAGCTTATAACTGCTTGCTCATCAAGTGAAGGATAAGATCTTAGCCTACTCATCAATAAAATTCTGAATAAACCCGTCGTTTTCGATTACGCAAACGGACTAATGGTACCCATTATTTCTTTCTTGGGGTCAATATCAGCAATGCAGTTCATCCAATGATAACGCTTCTTCATCTAGGCAGGGATTATAAGCGGAGAGAGTCGTACACTCTGAAGTGGTAGCCTTTTATCTATTTTCTTTCATTTCACTTGTAACGCTGGTATTAGACTCATAACAAAACTTAGACGGAAGAGGCATTGTGATTAATTATTCAAGCTAGAGGATTTCAAACAAGAATCAACCCGAGACTTCTGCTTGATAGCTTTTAATAGTTTTCATTTGTGCTTCTACTTGGCTACTAGCTAGTGCTGCTCAATTACCCACACGCTACATTTGAGAGGGTGTGGTTAAGGTTTGAAATATTAATTTCAAATCGACTCTTCGGATTATATAATTTGGGAGAATTACTATAAGATCTTAATGTACAAGTTTTCAAGGAAGTAACCTAATTACTGAAAAATCACAAGTGAGAGCTACGCAATGACATTGTCACGTGACCCACCTAATAAGTAAGATCAATGGGAAAATATGGTATAAGCACCGTGTACAAGATATTAATTTACACAACAAACGATCGCTTTTCTAATCTAGTGTGAATAGAATTAAAAATCTACAAAAGTTCAAAAGATTGTTGTTGCTGCTGAAGCAAAAACATAAAATGAATCATGACTGTTATTATTATTGATCTCCTCTCTTAATTAAAAGATTTGAGTTAGCTTTTGTACTGTGGTCCAAGAAAGGCTTTTGCATAAGCTGAAGGAAGTGACAAGAGCTTCTTAGCTTTGCCAACATAAGCCCTTTTAGTGAAGTTATTGTAATCATTGGCTTCAATCTCATCCAATATCTGTTTGTATATTAACAATGACGCCCACACTGGCCATCTGCTTGCTGACTCCAACCCTCCCACTCCTTTCTCTGCCTCTTCAAAAAACATCCTTGCTCTCTTTATCTGTCCCTTCATGAAATTCCGCCACTTGTCCGTCATCCTGCCCTCCCAAATGTCCTCATCTGATAGGCCCGCCCGTGCCAGCTCATCCTGTGGCAGGTATATTCTCCCTCTTCTAGCACTACATATACATATATGAGGTTAAGAGAATAGCAAGAGAAGTAAGTTCATTTCATTGAACTTTGTTATCATTTGTTGCGCTGGATGGAATTTGTTATTGCATGTTTTTCACTAATAATTACATTACTTCCACGAGAGGTTTCCAAAGAATAAAAATACATATATCCAGGTTAAGAGATATGCTCTACATTAACTGCACCGTAATTTCCTTTAGGAAGCTTGCTTGTTCATAACTATGAATATTTTCAAGGTAAAAATATACTTATTCGAATTTTGATTTACCGTAATGTAATTTTGCCATGGAATTAAGTAACAAGCTTACTCTTCTCCGACGTCTCTGAGGATGTTGGTGAGCTGATTAGCGATGCCAAGCGCCAAAGCAGCATTGTAAACAGTCTCTGTGGAAGCCTTAGATTGTGTAGAAATGCCCATGACAGGCACACTCATGAGCCCCACAGTGCCAGCAACATAGTAGCAGTACAGATACAGCTCGTCGAAGTTGTTGTATCTTGACTTCCTCAAGTCTAGCCTCATCCCTTCTATCATGTCTTTGAATGGCTATTATCATTCATTCAAACACACCGCCCTTGTTAATACATAAATGACTGGAAATAATATCATCTTAAAATTTTGAATCAAGTAAACATGTATCATATATTAAGTTCAATATAATATATGCTCACCAAACTCTAATTTAGATCCTATCAAATGACTTTGGTTTTAAAGTCAAGAGAGACCTGAAGAAGGATATAGACCCATACTGATAATGGGAGCCATATCTCAGAATTGAAATTTAACTACTACTACTCCTACACACGCATTATCTATTTCTCACTTCACTGCTACATGCACGTTATCTATTTCTCACTTCATCACTTTCTGATCCATGCATTTAAGGGGATCCCTTATGTCTCAAGTCCTTCAAGACCAACATAGATCCCATATATAAATACTTATTCCTTTGGTTCTATCCATAAGAAAGAGAAATAATGTTTTTTTGTCCTATGTATTAGTTACATAATTAAATTTTTCACATGAATATATTTTTTTTATTTCATTTACTATTGTGTAAACTTTGAACTCTTAGAGTAGAATGCATATTAAATGGAGGTATAGTTAAAAAGTTATTAAATTTTAAGATAAAATTTTTTAGATTTGAGGTTTTTTTTGGTTCCAACGAAAAATGCATGTTAGAATTGATTTATACATAAAATCAGAAAAGTAGATTCATAGCAGCCTGTATCTTAGATTGAATTAAGAAATCATGTTGAAACTTACTCATATTTTCTTTCAAAATTTAATTAAGATCATACACAACAAATCTCTTAGCTAGCTAGTTTCAAGGGACCTTAACAAGAAGTGAAGAAATACAAGGTATGTATAAATGCGCGCGCGCGCGCGCACAAGTACCTGAATATCAACTGGGAATCTGGAGACAGTATCAGAGAGAGCAGCATCATACATATCATAAGGACGACCCGCAAAAACATCACTTAGCCTTTGCTCCCACCTGTCTAAGGCTTTTGGAGTTATGTGTGAAGCGTTTGGACCATCCACTAGTTCGTCTGTTCTTCTGCACCACACTGCCAAAAAAAAATTAATAATAATTTATGTATATTCTTATATATTATGATCAACCATACATGGACCACTTGCATGTACAACTTGGTTTTATTGAGAGCAACCACACATACCATAAATTGCCCATATTGCCTTTCTTCTCTCTGCTGTCATCAGTTGTGTTCCTGCAATTTTATATTTGAATGAGACAAATCAGCTCAAGCACCAGTTATATATATATATATATATATATAAGTCTGATGAATATAATTTTTAATAATTATTTTAATTAATTCTTCAGCGAAATTCTCTTCATAAGTCAAGAGGTATATATATGTCGTCGTCATCCTCTCTGGATAACTAAATTGATTATTGTAGAAGAATAACAAGAATGAAGATGTAAACACTGTATATTCATTGTTCATAGAAGAGCAATAAGGTCATATATAACAGCTCACAGTTATAAAAACTAGTGAACAAACCCCAAACTATATGGGGATTCATGATGAGATGACCTGTGTTAAACTAACCCACACACCTACTAAAACTGTTATATATATATATATATATATATATGGATTCTAATAAACTAATTGATTTGATAACTCTAATTAACAATACTTACCAAGATAAAAGGTCTTGGCATACTCAGCACACACTTCACCGCAGCGATCATAAGCAGAATCCAAGAGATCTGCATTGGAAAGATCAGCTTCAGTGTAATCATAGTATTCCAGGGTTTTCTTCTGCTGCTTTTTCACCAGAGCTGCTTGCTTTAGAACCACCTCGTACACCCTCTCCTCGGACGACCTCGAAGGGTCTGCAAATAAGCTCGAGAACGCAGAAACCACACCAGTCCTCTGCGTAAATCTCCCACTTCTACCTGATGTTCCTCCCAACAATGAGTTAATGGCGTTCTCTTTGGGCCCACACGTCCTCACCCAAAGAAGAACACAAGACATCTCTCAAGATAAATGAAATTACTCAGCGCAATTATGGGTTCTTCTTCTTCTTTCTCCTTTTCTCTTTGTTTCTGGTTTTTCTCCGGGGATCAAGATGAAGAAGGAAAAAGAGAGAAGATGGCTGATGGGTGGTTTTCCTGGGGATGAAGATTGAAGAATAAGAAGGTAAAAGAGAATATATATATATATATATAGATATATATGAGTGGTGTTGAAAGTGTGGGTACGTAGTGCTCTTGCTAGTTGCACATGTGTTTTAGAGAAGATAGGGAGAGAATTGTGATTGGAAGGCTTTATATGAAAGTAATCTCTGGGAGGTACATGCTTACGTCTAGCCTTAGCCACACACTTGCAAATGTATGGACGCTGAGCTTACAGTCTGATCAACTTGTTTGTTTGCCCCGGCCCACCCCCCCCCCCCCAAAGCGCTTTCTCCTTTTTTGATGTAATGGCTACAGTTCTGCTGTGTGATGCAGTCCGTGCTCTAATATTTGTTGTTTTGCTTTGCGAGATGCATGTTGAACGAGGGATTTGTCGTCTTCATAATCTTGTGATGGTGTTCGCTTTTGCACCCCATAATCTTGTGATGGGGTACTATATTGACTGCAACAACTTTGGTTATTCTTGATGGTCTTTTCTAAGGGGCTGTTTGGTTGGGGGGAAGGGGATGGAAAATGAATCCCCCTTTGTTTGGTTTAAAATTTTAGAGTGGAGGGATTGAAAGTTAAATTTGAGAGACTGAAAGTGCATTTTTTAAACTTAAAGAACTAAAATAAAATTTGAGATAAACATAAAGAATTAAAAGTATTCTTTAACCATTATTTTTAAAATAAAACCAAAACTGTTTCATATATGCCATGCATTTATTTGTGTCCTTGGTGCGGCAAGTTTTGAGGCCAGGAATGGTGGGAATATAATCTCCGATCCCCTCCACTGAGGAATCATGTGGGCGCCAATAAGTTATTTTCTCACCAACAAAATCATTCTGATATGTTCACATGTGTAAACCCACGTTGAATATTTATGAAATTAATTGATGAGATATCTGAATTATTTATGATTTAAGAAAACCATGAATTTATTACGAATTTTATTGTACATATTGTTTGATATTATTCTAAGCGTTACTCCTCCTTTAATTTATTTCATTCAACAAAGAATAATTGATGATTATGACATATTTCAACGAGATTATGTAACCTATGATTTAAAGGAAGTTTAAGATGATCAAACAGTATAACAACAAAAACAACAAAGCTTTCTCTTACTAGTGGGTTGGTGACACCACTGTCGAATAGCGTTAAAATAATATAAAACTAGATTTTGCAGTAAAATGTAACCTAGGTCATCTCCCAATGAACCAATGTGATAACCACTTAAATTAAGAACTTCAATTACAAACAAATCACTTAAAAACACTTAAGGGGAGGTTTATAACTAAAGGTAAAATAATCTAATAACTAGTAAATAGAGCAATTGACAAAGGATAAGAATTGATAATGGCAATGCAATTAACTACAAGTTTTTTCCTTAGGATGTAATGGTCCTTGTCTATATTAAAGATTTAATTCCTTTGATTGAGATTCCTTGCAAAAATTCCAAACTCAAATCCTTGAATTATCATTCAAGTTTTATGCTCTTGTTTAAATCAAAGTTCAATGACATCTCAGTTAAATTTTAATTTAAACTTAAGCCGCAATTAATCTTGAATTTTAAAAAGGCAAAGAAAATCAATCGAACTTCTCCTTTAATTTCCCCCTCAAACTTTCAATCAATCGATCTAAAAGTTTATGACATCTCAATATTTCAAGAAAAGTAGCAGAGTAAATATATTCCAAATCTGAAAAATATAAACTTGCACAAATTAAGCTTTAACAAAGAGGAATTGTTAGAAATTTCAAATCTGAAATTTCAAAAGTCTACTGGTTCAAGTTGTAAATCTACAACCATAAATTTTCAGCACAAATCCTCAAAGAACATTCTATATGTTATATTCAAATCTGAATATACATCAAGCACAGAGAATTTATGTAAAAAAGAGTTCAAAGAAAGGAAAATTAAATAAGAATCTCAACCAAAAGAGTTTTCATTACAAGTCTTGGACTCTCATCACAAACTTAAGGTTCAAACTAATAGTTAATTACATATGGAATTAGAAACTCATGGCAGAGGATAAAATCACAACTTTACTGATGCTGGAGAACCAAGGAACGCTGCTGCTGGAAATTAGGAAGGAGGATGAAATCTCTGCGTCCTCAGCGTTCGCTTCCTTCGTCTCGTGCTCTGCGTTCTTTTTCCTGTTCACAGCATCACTCACGTTCCTGTTCGCAGCGTTCGCTTTCTCTGCGTTGTTGTTCTGTTCCTGCTTCTCGTGCGTTCTGTTTTTGCTGCTCAGCGTGCTGTTCTTCGCCTCCACTGCGTTTCTTTTTTTCTGTTCTCCAGCGTTCTCCTATGCCTTCTCCGTTCTCGTGCGTCGCCGTTTGCTGTGCGTTCCAGCGTCTCTCCTGCGCGTTCTGCTCGTCTGTTCGCCTCAGCCCTTGCGTTCCAGCGTCGCCTGTCTCTGCGTGCTCGTTCTTTCTCCTCTCCGTTCTGTTCTGTACGTGCGTTGCTTTTTCTTTCTTTTTTGCTCCTCACGTTCCTGTGCATTTTCTTTTCTTTTTTTTAATATTTTTATCGTATGTGGGAAAATCTTGAATCATGAAACTGACGCCCCCTTTTTCAAATTTGCATAAGACTTGATCAAAGTTCCCTCTCCCATCATCTCCACTTACAATATAAAACAAGATAAATAATTAAACTACTCTTAACTTCTCTAAAAATATTTATGTATTTTCACCCAAGAGAAAAAAAATTAAAATAATAAATTTAATCAATTTCAGTCCAAATAATCTCTGTAAATCAATCTTCAATTTATCTCTTTAAATCTGCACAAGATAAGAAAATAATCAATGACCCTTTGTACAAAAATATTAAATGAAGATATAATCATAAATTTTTAAGATTTTCTCAATTAATTTTCATCCAGTGTAAAATGGCTAATAAAATAAAATATAATCCAAACAAATTCAATTAACCATAATTTATCACTAAAAAGACTAAATGAAGAGGATAAAAATATATAAAATTGTGATTTATCAGTTGGCCACATGGATCACACGAGGTCATTATGTTATATCATAGACTATATCAATTATATATTATTAACTAGCACATCTCTCTTTATATAACCTTTTTAAAAGTGCGCTTAAATCTTCCTCTGCCCTTTCATAGAGAAGTCCACACTACTTGGTCTACTTTTTTTATTGGTGCTTCCAATGGACTTCTGTGAATATGTCTAAATCACCTCAAAAATTCTCCATCATTTTTCTTCAATTGTTGTTATACAAACTTGTCCATGAATTTCATCGTTATGCATCATATTCATTCTTGTATGACGACATATCTATTTCAACATCTTCATCTGAATTACCCCCACTTTTTATTATCCTTTTAAAGGCCAACATTCACTACCATATAGTATTACTAACCTTGTACATTACCATCTAGCCTAATATTCAAAATATATTTGAGTAAACAGTACGGCTTCAAATATATTTTATGTTTATTAAAACATTGATATTGAATAGAATGAACCCTGTGTAAATATACAAAGTCGAGATTAACCGCAACACTATTGACAAGTTATGAACAATATGATTTTTTTATAACTTTATATAGATAAGTTGATAATTACATAGTCTTTCTCAATCAACCAACATAAAATATGAATCAAAAAATTAAAAAGTGATAAATAAGATAGTGCATCTTAGGTTCTATGCAAATGCCTCATATAAAAGATCGATTAATTATATTTATTCATATATATAAATTGTATTGATATATAGACAAGAGTGAATAATATGAGACTACACACATGAAATTAGTCACGTTACATATGGGCTATGAATAATACAATTTCTTACTACTTCTATGAATATATTGGTCATTATTTTAATTAGTTTTTCTTGATCGATCAACCAATATAAAATGCTTCAAAAGAAAAATAAAAGAAATGAAGTCATAAATAATGTCCTTCACCACTTTAATAACTCGATACATTATGATGTCAAATATTGAGATTGAAGTGTGGAGTCAGAAAAGGCAGCCATGCATAGACAAATTAACATGTGGAAATGTCCAAATCGAAGTTATGATAAATTGGAGTTTCTCACACACTTTATGAGGGTCCCCATCCATCTTTTGTGCCTCTTTCTTCCTAATTTTGTGGTAAGATATGGATGTAGACAATTTGGTACTGTATGTTGAATAGGTCTATATATTCATGTCACCAACACAACTTGGATTCTCATTTTAACTTTGCACATGAAAAGTTTGAATGAGTTGATTCCCGAGCTAACTAGTATCCGAATATACCTTCAAACTTAGAGAGTGCTTACAGAGATATACTTATAAATCACCTGTCAATAATATCCTTAATCGGTAATAATATTTGAACTCAAGACCATATGATTAATGATCTAATTACTTACTAATTGAGCTAATATTTATTGGCAATTTGGACTCTCATTTCTAGTTAATTACAAAAGAATTTGGTTTATATTCATGTCCTGAACATAAATTGCTCTTTATGCACTTAATCTATTTTCCCCTTTGGTATATAATTTATTTAAAATTATGGAGAACAAAATTAAAATTCAATGAAACTGTAAGAATCAACCAACAATGATATTAATCATTAATTCTTTAACAAAACTTTTGCATTCTTCAACATGGAGGGTCTCTATATTAATTGTGCGCCAGAGAAATCAACCTATCCTGTGATTTAATCGGATTTCAATTAAATTTCATTAAAATGACTTAAGTTTGTCTCACAAGAAAATATTTAAGAATTTTGTGGGAAAAAATATGAATTTTTTTTATCTTTCATATGACTGAAGTATGAAAACAACTTTTCGTTTTCCTGTTTTTTGACCAATATTTAAAATATTCATATAAATAACAAAATTTTTATTCTTGTCTTCAATTTTTACAGCCTTAAATATGGATACCTTTATTAACATAGTGAAACGGTAGAGAAGTACTTTTACGGTCCGTTTGGAAAAGCGGTAGAGAAGTACTTTTACGCAAGCTGAGGTAAATATGTGGAGGAGATTGTCTCGTTTTACTGAAAAACACTGTTGAACGTGCTTTTAAGTGAGAATTAAGTGTTTCCAAAGAAACACATGTTTTTTAAAAGTCAAAATCTTAAATATGGATACCTTTATTAACATAGTGAAACTTCATGCATCCACGAATACATGTTTTTTCATATAAAAGTCAAAATCTTATTTTTTTAAAAAAAACATTTGAAAAAAAAAAAGCTAAGAAACTTAGAAATCCAGCTTTACATGGGCCTGGTATACGAGAACAAAAGCAATAAAACATGTAGAGAGATAAAAGACAGCTCATGGACCAATTGTGGCCTCCAAGAATCAACCAACAATTTTGGCCTTACATCCATACGTTGTGAGTGACTACCGCCAGTAAATTAAAATTTAAATCATCCGTCGGTTCAACTGATAAAAGAATTATACTAGTACTCTCACCTAAAAGGAAAGGGTTCAATCCTGGGGAGTGCCACTTTGTTGTGGCTCCAGTTGCGGCGTTTAGGGAGGCATCACCATAGCTTAATGAAGTTGGGTTGACCTATCTGTGTGGCCAGAACTAAATGGTCTGCTTGACATGCTCCAGTGCCTGTAGGGATAGATCCCAGTGGATCATGAGTTAGATGTCCTGCCCTTTGATTATGGGTGAATCCAACCCCTTTCCTAAAATTAGTATACCAAAAAAAATTTAAATCATCACAAAAAGATATAGTCGCATTTGCTATTTAATATGCGAAAATACCTTAAATAAAATCACTTTAACTAAAAGGATATATGCACCTAATAAAAAAAACAAATGTACATATACGTGAAGAGACCTAGCACTCATGAAGGAGCATCTTATGTCTCAAAAATTGAGTCTAGTAAAAAGAGGCAATATCTCACAATGTAAAATGAAATTATCACTTAGAGATATACTTATATTTAAATACCTAAAAAGGATTGATTACATGTGCCAGAGGTTCCACAGTATCATCAGCCTATGATGCAAAGGAAGATGAAGCCAGACAAGCAGCAGCTAAAGTCTGACCAGTACCTAGATCGATGAACTCAGCGTCCAGTTTCCTTCATTTTGTCATTAATAAATCCATAACATAATCTACTGTTTTTTTTACGGTCTAAAATAATTTGTGATTCCTTAAATTTACTCTTATTTTGATTTTAATCATTTAAATTTAAAATCAATTATTTTGATCCATTAAATTCTATTTTATTTAAAATATTGATCTCTATAATCTTATAAAAATATGTACCATTTCATCATTTGAAAAATTAAAATCACTTGTACTTGAATGATCAAAATTAAATGACGATAAATTTGAGACATTGTCAACCTTTTTTATTTTTTATGTTTTTTTGGGCCAAATTCTACTCATTCTTTTTTCAATTGCTGGTACAATTAAGTATATGATAATGTCCCCATTTTGCTGGGAACCTAAATACACGTTCAACAGTGTTTTTATATAAAACGAGATAATTTCCTTCACATATTTACATCGGTTTACATAAAAGTACTTTTCTGCTATCCAACGAGGCCTATCAATAAGACAAGTTTGCGGCTGCGTTCAGCACTGGTCATGGGCGTTAGATGCTTCCTTTCGCTGGCCTTCAAAAGAAAACTCCTAACCAACAGTGAGTGACAACAAAGACATTGGTCATTAATGCCACTTGTGAGATATGCAGATTGGCTGTTGAAGATATTGACCACTTATTTCACAAATGCCCCGTAATTTGTGGTTAGACAACATTGATCTTCGCAGATGCTCTACCCGATGGTCCCTCACTTTTAGTATCCGCACCTGCAGGAGGCTCGAAACAAGAGGCTGTTTGCTGGTGAATCCTACAAGGCCCGAGAGATTTTAGCTGTTGCTGAATCTATAGTGAACCACACTGTAAGAGCCTTTAATCATATTGGTTTCATGGATTCTTTTCATTGTTAGTTTTCTTTAGCTTACTCTATATTCCTTTCTTTTGATGTAACTTATACCGTTATTGTACTGATTGAATCTGTTTAATGAAATTCCATTTCCACTAAAAAATACATGTGTTCAACCAAAAAGAAAATGGCTTCCTGTGTTAAGTTTCTCCCCTCGTAGAATTTTGATATCAACAATCACAAATGAGGAATGATGGTTGTCACACTTGTCTTGCTCTTCATTCTCTAGATTAGAAGCGTGCTTGGCTTTAGATTCCCACTTGGCTTGTTCATCCCTATGCTCAAAAGGTCAAGATTTGTGGCGCGTAGCCCTT
>JANTPZ010009114.1:0-14445 GCA_025593235.1 Vachellia pachyceras
AAACCAGCAAAAATAAATAAAAGAAAACAATTGAAAAGGGCCCACCAACTCACTACCACATAGGCACTACAAATAAGTTCATTCCAAAGACAGGATAGGAGACTATCACCTCAAGAACACCTCCTGTCGTATACTTTAAGACTCGAAGAAAAGCAGTTTTTCTCTGACCTTTAGAATTTACTGCACGCAATAGCAAGATCTTAATGGCATGCCAAAAAACAACAATTCAACAGGTCCTTATGTAATTAACAAACACGAAGGTAACCTCAAACACATAACTACTCTCCCTTAAACAAAATGCAAGTTTTACAACCACCCAGTTTAAGTCCAATGGAATATCTCACTATAAGACAGTTAGTAGTGTATTCTGACAACGTTTTCTGATGATGTAATTATCATTTATCATTTATAAATTATCAAAGTAAATTAAATGTTAATTAGGGATTATGTTTAAAGCCATTTCAGCTCAGGATATGGTATGATTACGATTATGATGTATCGGACTCATACTATAAGTATCGATTTATTTAACATGATGATAAGCAAAGAAAAACAACAAATTTACCTCAAAATACTCTAATAAATTATTGTAAACTAATAAAAATTCAGTACTCCTCTCACCAACATGTCATGATCCCCTTGTGACAACATAACCTTATCTCAAGACCGACGAACTAAATCACTTTACAGGGGGTAACTGCCATCTGATCTTTGGGAGGTCTATGAATAGAAGAGGGGTCTCTCGCATGGGTCTCTCGCATGTAATAAAATACACAATCTCACTAGTACAGAGTGAGAGTTTAGGGTAGGTTGTGATTCCTGCAAACGCGGGAAAGGGAGTTCTCACGTAGAAATTGGAAAACTTAGGTCACTTGAAAAGGGCCGGAGGGTAGGACACCAAGCTGAGGACTGAGATGAAAAGCAAGCGCAAAAAAACAAAATTCCATTTACACCGTTCCCCATAGACATAAAGAAAAAGAAATAAATTGTTGTACAGAAGGCACAAGTTCAGAAGTCGAAACTAACGGGCATTCTGGTCTCAGTAGTGAACCCCAAGAGGTTTATTTAGCCCGAGTCTTCGGGTTCAAATGCAGATGTAAGGAAGGAAGAAATGAAAATTAAGTCTGCTGAACATTCAATTTAGTCTCGTTTGTTCATCAAATGCACAATTCCAAAATTTAGTTGAAACAGCATCAAAACGGTCTTGGATTCAACCTATAAGTAAATTTAATTTAGAGAAACAAAGCTGAAATTGCAGAAAAGAACAGTAACGTACCGGATAGAGCGAGAACTCTAGGCTTGGCCATTTGACGGCCTAGCTTCACAGACTTTCCCCAGAGCCCCTGACTTTTAGCAACACGGATCGATGTGACGACCTTCTCCTTGGGATCCTCTATTGCAGCTTCACAAGCTCGCCGGAGTTCGGCATCGTCGACACTGGATTTTGCCATCTCTTATGTGTCGAAAGCTTTCCGATTTCCGATCTAAAAGATCCCAACTGAGGAGGAGGAACAAGTACACAGAAGATGAAGAGAAGTATTCACAAACCTGCTATTGACTCGTTTTACTTTGGAAGACGAACTCTAACTAATTTGATTTTACCGCAAAACAGAAAATACTTGCGCGCTTCAAATATGTTATATTAAATATTTTTTTCCACTAAAAAAAAGATCAATGCTTTCAACCGACTTTCCATGCACATCAAATAACAAAGAAAATAAAATTAAAATAAATTTTTAAATAAAAAACTAGTATTACATAGAAGGATGAAGATGCAGAAATAATTATTAACTTTTATCAAAACTGCATCAAGCAATATATAATTTGCAGAGGTGTAAAAAGATCATAAACATTCAAAATAGATATACAAATATAGTAACTTTTAAATTTAAAACTGTTAAATTTGCATACATAAAAATAGCATAGATCCCAGACTAAAAAGTAATAGGTTGACATTTTTATACATTTGGAATATCTATGGTTATTTATTTTTACAGATCTAAAAAGTATATATTTTTTTAATAAAAGTTCATGGTACTCTCGCTTAAATATAAATATTTTAAATTACAAAATAGCTGTAAGCGATGAATCCAGGTGCACTGCATGTCTCTCTGATTAATTACAAACATGTCGCTGCTGCTTTTTGCAAGGTTGATACACAAAGCATCCAACATCAAATTGATGAGTACATAAACATTCAAAATGCAAACAGGCAACGATGGCTAAATACAATCCAACACTGTTCCTTTCGGTAGCAAGATTCATGCTCTTATTTTATGTACATCATTTTCCCCATTTTAAATATTCATAAATTCTTTAGATGATGGGCGCCTCATTTGGTAGAATATGATGGTATCTTTGTACGCTCAGCCTTTTTTTTTTTATCAAATCATGCTAAGGAACCCAGGAATGAAGAAATAAACAGGAAAGAACAAAAGAATCCAAATGTAGGGCTCAATTGCATGATGATGTTAAATGCAAATAACAAAAAATCAGACCGTACCGGGCAATTCTGACTAGAAACTATTACCAAGTGGAAGAGTAGTATTCTATGTTTTACCTATTAATTTTTATAAAAAAATATAATTAACTAAATTCTATTATTTTAATATAGTTGATTTGACCCTATATTGATCCCATTCTAACCCAGTATCCCTTGAACAACTATCTCGCCCGGTTCAGTATTTTGAATCTTGGTTAAATAAGAATACTTGTTTAATTAATCAAGTTTATTCAATTTATCTAATAACTTGTACTGTAGTGTGATACTTAATATAAATCAGATAAGAATGCATATTGACTAACTCAAGAAACAAAAATAGTATG
This sequence comes from Vachellia pachyceras, assembly GCA_025593235.1. Classification (NCBI taxonomy): domain Eukaryota; kingdom Viridiplantae; phylum Streptophyta; class Magnoliopsida; order Fabales; family Fabaceae; genus Vachellia; species Vachellia pachyceras. The sequence goes on from JANTPZ010009114.1 coordinate 2,827, forward strand.
ATATATGGTTCGTATGCCTAAAAAATGACTTGTGCAAGACCAATCCAGACCCAACAGATAAAACCAGCCTAAGATATGATCCATCAGGAGTCTCAACAATCAAACGTCTAAGGAGCACGTGGAATCACACCTAGAATCCATGACCAGCTCCGTCAACGTTGAACCATATGGTTAGGACGCAAGATTCAATGACTACTACCCATGATTCAAAAAGGTCGTTGAACACAGTCAAGTCGGCGGCCAACTATTGTTTTTGCCTTACCTTTCATTGTAGAATATTAAATGCAATTCACTCATATTCTTCTTACTCTCCTCTCCCCTGCTAACAAGTCTTCTGTAGTCACGATCGTTCTCAGCAATAAATCAATCTTCATCCCCTCATTGTCACCATTTGAATAAGCATCTGCTACGCATCTGAAATTGCAAATTGGGAGAGATTTTATAATGGTTGGATCTGGCAAAAAAAAAATTGAAGAGGTAGGTTTAATAAAATAATATGTAGGATTAAAGACTAAAACCTTTTAACCCACTTCTATTTTGTTTTTAACGAAAATATTTTCTCGTCCTTCATTTTCCCTCCTCCCCGCGAATCAAACGAGTTGAATAAGTTGACAATCGGACCATTCAGTCTAGAAAATGAGCAGTGCCCTTGGCGGGGTTTTGCGATCGCATAATACCCCGAGCCCGAGCCATTGAAGTCCGGTCACCCTCAAGTTACTTTCGATGTTCCAACAATTGCGTTAATTTTTATCGTCTAATTCAATGCTCCTCTCCGGTTACTTACTCCCTCAAAAGAGAATTATCAAAGAAAAGGTTAATAATATAATCTATCGCCCTTGGTCTTGAAAAACATGGTTTTTGAACAAGTACTTCAGCTAACTTTTCCTCCATTTAATAAGGAGGCTTCCTATAATTTATTGTAACAAAACTTCTAGAAAATAAAATCGGTGTAAGAAATTAAAGCTTAGAAAAATAAACCCAACGGCAGAAGTGGACAAAACAAGGATTATTTACTTGGATGTGTACAAGTGTCACATAACTTTTAATATTAGACCTCTAACCCCAGCCAGAAGCTGCATTAAACTAAATAGAGCAATTTTCAGTGTGCAACACTATGCAACCAAAACTAAAGTATTCATGAGAGAAGTTATGAATGTTAGATGTGAAAGGGAAAATTGGTGAATATCACTTAATATACTTTAAAACAAAAATCAAAATGAAGGACCAGAAGGGCAGTAAATGTCTGATGTTAAAGCACTTGATGACATCGACTCCTCCTCCCCGACATGCTCAATATCCTCATATCTTCTTGTTCCACATTAGAACAATGGCCCCATCATCAGCAGCACCCACCCACACACCAACACAGATATCTCCGTGCACCTGCGTCGTCATCTTTGATCAACCCAATCAGCACACGTCACCACAAAGCCGCATATGATCGCCGCCCTTTGCTTTGCCGCAAAACACCGCTATGCCACAAATACCCTAGCAGCACATCACACCGCTATCATGTTCCATTATCCCTCATCCGCACAACATGGTCAGCGCCGCCATGCACCCTCCACTCACGGCTGTCCTCACTATCGATGACCATGGCAAAAAACAATAGTGTTTTAGACCGTGGAAAAACATACAGACTGGAATAAATGAACCGAAAAAGGGTAAAGGCCAAACCGAAGTCAACGATGTTCTCCCACGCCCTTTTCACCCAACTCAGAGAGCTCCTGCTAAAGGCCGTACACATCAGAATGAAACACTGAGGAATTATCACAAGCAGAAATCTGTAACCAAATTTTTAAGGACACTGTAAGCAACCAATCAATAAAGTTTGTTTATTCCTTATCTCTCCTAAAAACTCACGAATCAAGGGCCATAAATACGTATAGATCAAAGTACAAAAGAAGGAAAATGTAACCAAATATTTTGTGGAACTCTAGGGCATCTTGTCAAGGCACATTGGCGACTGCAACAAAACAAGCGACCAATCAAACACCTTAGCATCAATCTTAAATTTAAAAACAATTCAAATTCCCAACAGAGCCATTGGGTTAAGAACAAAGGTGGGAATCACTTTCTCTACCCACACGGACCCAGCTAAAGAACCAACCGTGCTCTTCCCAAGAAGAAAAAAATCAATCTGCACGAAGCCATTTAGGTATAAACAAAGGTGGAATCACTTTTTTGCCCATATGGACCTAGGTAAAAAACAAGAAGAAAGTCAGATCGAAGGGAAACCAATTTGGAAAGTATAAACTTTCCCATAAAAAAAAATAAAGAAAAAGTGTCACCGATCTTTTATGAAACTCAAGCAACTTATCGAGACACATTGCTTAACCAACTGCAACAAAATAACCACCATTACTAACCAAAACACCAGTAATCAAACCATGACAACAAAAGATGAAATTAAGAAAAGAAATAACAGCTCAATACAAAAGAAACTCCAAGGGAATTAATTAGCCTTCTAAGCTGAATCACTTCCAAAGGAGCAAATTCATCTTAAAAAAAAATAATAAAGAGGTAAAGCAGGAGGATGTAACCAAGTTTTTAGGGAAACTCTAGGCAACTTATTAACACATGTTGTGAACCAGCTGCAACAAATCAAACACGAAGACATCACATCAAACCAAAGACTAAACATTAAATAAAAAATTCAAAATTAAGAGGAGAATGAATTAGCCTTCTCAAGTGAATTAGTCCATTTCAACCAACGGAACCAAGGGAAGGAAAAGTCATCTTCATTCCACCTGTGAAACAAATAATACCAAAAGAAGCAGGAAGATGCAACCAAATAATGTGCGCAACTCTAGGGCAATATTAAGGAGGAGAATGAATTAGCCTTCTCAAGTGAATTACTTCATTTCAACCGAGAGGAACCAAGGGAAGGAAAAGCCATCTTCATTCCACCTATGTCAGAAACTCACAGATTAAAGGCCATACATAGGTGATGACACACTATGAAACAAATAGTACCAAACGAAGTAGGAATATATAAAATAATGTATGGAAGCCTAGGGCAACTTATCAAGACACATTGTGAACCAGCTGCAACAAAACAAGCACAAATAAACAACTAGACATCAAAACTTAATAGAAAACAGAAAAATTGTGGAGGTGAACCATAATCTCGAAGGATCCCTTAAGGAATGAACAATAGTGGAATCACTTTTCATACCATACAAAGAACAGCCGTGCTCACTCACCTAAGCCAAGTCAAATTGGGGAGGGGCAAAATATTTGGAAACAACGAAACACGATCATTTCAAAGAGCATACCATAAGGAAGGCGGTTTCACCAGATTTGTCAAACTCGGGCAAAAGACACAATGTTTAACCAATTGCAATAAAAAAATCCCTCCAATTAACCACCAACATTATAATTCAAACAAAAACTATTTGACATTGAAGCAAATCAAACCCAAAGGAACTAATCAGAAATGAATTAGCCTTTTAGCTGAATCACTTCTGTTCAAACAAACGAACCAAGGGAAGCAAAAGCCATGCTCTTTCCACCTAAGTCAAACACTCAAATTAAAGGCCATACAATCGGGAAAAACACAATGATCGACAGAGTATTTAAAAAAGCACAAAAAGGAAGAGGCAACAGCAGGAGCATCTAACCAAATTTCTAGTTAAACTCTAGGCAACTTATCAACGCAGGTTGCGTAGCTGCAACAAAAATAACCCACCAATTAACAACAGGACATCAGAAATTAAACAAGAATACAGGGCATTGAACAAAAAGTCCAAAATCAGAGAGAATGAATCAGCTTTTTTAGGTGAATCCCATACTCATGTCAAAAACTTGAATTAAAGACCATACGTGATGATGACACACTAAAACAAAGAGTTGTTTCAAAAGAATATCGATGATAATGCATAAGTAGGAAAACGTAAACAAATATTTCATAGAACTCAGGGCAACTCATCATGACATATTGTTAACCGGATGCAACGAAACAAGCAACCAAGTAAATAAAGAACAGTCGAAATCTACCAAAAAAACTCAATCTCAAAGGAACCGTTGTGAAATGCTGGGAAAGGAATCAGTCCATACATACCCAAGTGAAGAATCGCAGTGCACATTTCACCTAAGTCATGTTAGTCAAATTGAAGGCAAACAATCTGAAAACTGTGAAACAGGTCAATTCCAAAAGTATAAGCATGAAAAAGCAAAAAGCATGAGCAAGACAGTGTCACCAAATTTTTGCCTAACCCAGGCAACCAATCAAGACAAAATTTTTAACCTGGTGCAACAAAATACCCTCAATTAAACCAACAAAGTATTACAAGTTAAACCAACAGTTGCGATAAATGAAAATAAAATCACAAATGAACTAACTAAGAATGAATTAGCCTAGTTCATTGCTGAATCATTACCGTTCGACTAAACAAACCAAGGACAGCAAAAGCCATTTTGTTTCCACCTAAGTCAAAAACAATCAAATTAAGGCCATACAATCTGGATGAAACGCAATGAACGACAGAATAAAAAAAAAAGGCATAAACAGGAGGATAATGCAAACCATAGCCATCTTATCAACGCATCTTGGGAACCAGCTGCAATAAAATAAGCCACCAAGTAAACAACACATCAAAACACAAACCAACTCCACAAAAAGGTCAAAAACAAGGAAGCCTGCCAAGGTGATCCGAAAAACATAGAAACAGAGGTAGGAAAAACCATGCTCTTCTCACCTATGTCAAAAAGTAGGCAATGAAAATTTTCAAATGAGTACAAAGGAACTGAATTAACAAAAGGTTTTGAGAGCTCTAGGGTAACAACTTATCAAGACACATTGTTAGCCGGCTGCAGCAAAACAAGCAATCAAAAAAGTAAAACAAAAACGAATGCAATTGAGAGGGGAAAACATCAATCTCAAAGGAGCCATTAGGGAATGAATGGAATCACTCTTACCCACACAAACCCATGTCAAGAACAGCCATACTCTTCTTACCTAAGTCAAGAAAGTCAGGATGAAGAGCAAACAATACGGAAACCATGAAACAGATAATTTACAGATGAGGAAAAACGCATAGGAAAGATGGTAATCAACAAATTTTTGTGACTAATCAAGACACATTATTTAACCAGCTGCAACAAAATAAACCCAAATTACTCACCAACCTATTAGAGGTCAAACCATAAATGTTAAAATTGGAACTCGGGGAAAATCAATGCTCAATCTCATGGGAAATGTTAGGGAAATAGTTAACTTTCTTAGCTGGAACACTTCCGATCAACCAAACGAACCAGGGGAGTCAAACTCTGAAATTAAAGCAAATACAATCAGGATGAAACAATACTGACAAACGAACAAAGGGAATCAAACTGTGAAACTGAAGACAGTACAATAGGATAAAACGCTAAGTACAGAATGATTTCAAAAGGCGCAAAAAAGAGAAAGATGTAACCACAATTTCCAGTCAAACTCTTGGTAACTTATCAACACATGCTGTAAACCAGCTGCAACAAAACACAACACCAATTAAACATGACATCAAAAACAAAAAAACAAAAGAATACAACATTAAAAAAATTCAAAAAAAAGGAGAATGAATTGGCCTTCCAAAGTGAATTACTTCCAACCTCAGTAACAAAGGGAGACTGTACAGTCGGATAAAACACTAAGGACAGAATGATTTCAAAAGGCGCAAAAAAGAAAAAGATGTAACCACGATTTCCAGTATAACTCTTGGCAACTTATCAACACATGCTGTAAACCAGCTGCAACAAAACAAACCACCAATTAAACAACATGACATCAAAAATCAAACAAAAGAATAAAACTTTAAAAAAAATTCAAAAAAAAGGAGAATGAATTGGCCTACGGTGAATTACTTCCAACCTCAGTAACCAAGGAAGATGGTACAATCGGACAAAACACTAAGGACAGAATGATTTCAAAAGGCGCAAAAACGAAAAAGATGTAACCACGATTTCCAGTAAAACTCTTGGCAACTTATCAACACATGCTGTAAACCAGCTGCAACAGAACAAACCACCAATTAAACAACATGACATCAAACATAAGAATACAACATTAAACAAAAAATTCAAAAATAAAAAAGGAGAATGAATTGGGCTCCCTCGGTGAATTACTTCCAACCTCAGTAACAAAGGGAGACGGTACAATCGGATAGAACACTAAGGACAGAATGATTTCAAAAGGCGCAAAAAAGAAAAAGATGTAACCACGATTTCCAGCCAAACTCTTGGCAACTTATCAACACATGCTGAAAACCAGCTGCAACAAAATAAACCACCAATTAAACAACAAGACATCAAACAAAAAAATACAACATGAAACAAAAAATTCAAAAATAAAAAAGGAGAATGAATTGGCCTTCATCGGTGAATTCCTTCCCACCTCAGTAACAAAGGGAGACGGTACAATCGGATAAAACACTAAGGACAAAATGATTTCAAAAGGCGCAAAAAGAAAAAGATGTAACCACGATTTCCAGTCAAACTCTTGGCAACTTATCAACACAAGCTGAAAACCGGCTGCAACAAAACAAACCACCAATTAAACAACATGACATCAAAAATCAAACAAAAGAATACAACATTAAACAAAAAATTCAAAAATAAAAAAAGGAGAATGAATTGGCCTCCCTCGGTGAATTACTTCCCACCCCAGTAACAAAGGGAGACGGTACAATCGGTTAAAACACTACGGACAGAATGATTTCAAAAGGCACAAAAAAGAAAAAGATGTAACCACGATTTCCAGAAAAACTCTTGGCAACTTATCAACACATGCTGTAAACCAGCTGCAACAAAACAAACCACCAATTAAACATGACATCAAAAACAAAAGAATACAACATTAAACAAAAAATTCAAAAATAAAAAAGGAGAATGAATTGGCCTCCCTCGGTGAATTACTTCCAACCTCAGTAACCAAGGGAGACGGTACAATCGGATAAAGCACTAAGGACAGAATGATTTCAAAAGGCGCAAAACAGAAAAAGATGTAACCACGATTTCCAATCAAACTCTTGGCAACTTATCAACACATGCTGATAACCAGCTGCAACAAAACAAACCACTAATTAAACAGCATGACATCAAAAATCAAACAAAAGAATACAACATTAAAAAAAATCATAAATAAAAAGGGAGAATGAATTGGCCTTCCTCGGTGAATTACTTCCAACAGCAGTAACAAAGGGAGACACTACAATCGGATAAAAAACTAAGGACAGAATGATTTCAAAAGGCGCAAAAAAGAAAAAGATGTAACCACGATTTCCAGTCAAACTCTTGGCAACTTATCAACGCATGCTGAAAACCAGCTGCAAGAAAACAAACCACCAATTAAACATGACATCAAAAATCAAACAAAAGAATACAACATTAAACGAAAAACTCAAAAAAAAAAATAAGGAGAATGAATTGGCCTTCCTCGGTGAATTACTTCAAACCTCAGCAACCAAGGGAGACACTGCAATCGGATAAAACACTAAGGACAGAATGATTTCAAAAGTCGCAAAAAAGAAAAAGATGTAACCACGATTTCCAGTCAAACTCTTGGCAACTTATCAACACATGCTATAAACCAGCTGCAACAAAACAAGCCACCAATTAAACAACATGACATAAAAAAAATCAAATAAAAGAACACAACCTTAAACGAAAAATTCAAAAAAAAAAAAGGAGAATGAATTGGCCTTCCTCAGTGAATTACTTCCAACCTCAGTAACCAAGGGAGACAGTACAATCGGATAAAGCACTAAAGACAGAATGATTTCAAAAGGCACAAAAACGAAAATGATGTAACCACGATTTCCAGTCAAACTCTTGGCAACTTATCAAGACATGCTGTAAACCAGCTGCAACAGAACAAACCACCAATTAAACAACATCACATCAAAAATCAAACAAAAGAATACATTATTAAACAAAAAATTCAAAAAAAAAAAAAAGGAGAATTGGCCTTCCTTGGTGAATTACTTCCAACCTCAGTAACCAAGGGAAAAGCCATGGTCTTTCGGCCTGTGTCAAAAACTCACAAATTAAAGGCTACACATACGTCATGACATACTTTGAAACACAGAATCAATTCACAAAAAAATGGATAAATGGTAGCAATTTGGAAACTACAAAACATAACCATTTAAAAAATATTTAGAAGAAAAAACCATAAGACAATGTCACCAAAAATTTGTGAACTCTGGCAACTGAACAAGACACGTGTTCAACCGACTGCAACAAAATAACCCTCCAATCAATCGCAAAAATATTAAAATAACCAAACTGCTTGGGAATGAATTAGCCTCAATTAGCTGAATCACTTCCGTTCCACCAAATGAACCGAGGGGCAGGAAAAGCCATGAAAAGCACCTTTTCAAGCTCTAAAATGAAAGGGCATACATTTATTATGAATCGGCAAGGTATGCACCATATCAAATAGCACAGAAAAAGCATAAGCAAGAATATGTACCCAAATTTTTAGTGAAACTCTAGGACGACTTATCAATGAACATTGTAAGCCAGCTGCAACAAAGCAACCAACCAACTTACTAGAAAAAAATAAGGTATCAGAAGTCTAAAAATAACTGATAAAATTCAAATTCAGGGAAAAACCCAAGCTCAATCTCAAAGGGAAATAATTATCCTTCTTAGTGAATCACTTCCGTTCAACCAAACTAACCAAGGGAAGGAAAAGCCATGCTCTTTCCACCAAAATAAAAAACATAAAATCAGCGCAAACACTAGGAAGGACAGAATCATTCAGAACGTGCAAAAAAAGACAAAAAAAGATGTAACCAAATTTTTAGTGAAACTCTCAAGAAACTCGTTGTGAACCAGCTGCAACAAAATAAGCCCGTCAAAAGTCAGAACAAAACAATGGACCATTTTAAAACAACAGACTGAATTGAAGGGGAGATTTGGGAATGAAGTTAGCCTTCTTAGCTGAATCACTTCCTTTCTGGAATCCAAACCAACCTCGACAAGGGAAAACCGTGCTCTAAGCACCTATGTCAAAAGTTCTAAAATTGAAGGCCATATATTCGGATGATACAATATGAAACACAGAATTATTTCCAAAGAGTATAGGTGAAAATGCACAATTAGAAGCCAATTTTTTTCTGTTAAACTCCAGGGTAACTTGTGAGTATACATTGTTGGCCAGCTGCGACAAAATAAATCACCAATTAAACAGTAAAATATCAGAAGTCAAGCCAAAACTATCGAAATTGAATGAAAAGATCGAATTCTGGAATAAGCGAATGGGGAATGGATAGATCCCGTATCCTTTTTTCCACCAAAACGAAATCAGGGAAGAAAAGCCGTGCTCTGAGAACCAAGTCAAAAAAAACACCGATGCAGGCCATACAATTAGCATGAGGCCCCATTACAAAATCCAAGAAAATATAAAAGGTATAAGCAAGACGGCGTCACCAAATTTATGTGAAACTCAGGCAACTTATCAAGACCCATAACTAACCAGCTGCAGCAAAAGTCGCTTCTGATTAGTCACCAAAATATCAAAGCTCAAACAAAAAAAAACTGAAAATTAAAGGAGCTGCCGGTGAATGAAATAGGCTTCTTAGTGGAATCAATGAAGGAACCCAGGGGGGAAGCCACGCTCTATTCACATAAGTCAGAGAGCTCCAAAAATTGATAGGGAGGAAATTTTCAATTTCTATTGAGCATATCATACAAATTTATACTTAGTTATGAAAAATCATAAAAAAAAAAAAAACCAGACCACAGCAGTGTCAGCCCTTATTGAACCAGAGATAGAATACCAGGACAAATGCTTCAATGCGCCCTGAGAACATAAATTACCACGAATAAATGATTTAGAATGGATACAGCACGATTTCATAAATCATAAAGAGGCATCTGATAAAAACGGATAACGACAAACCGCCATTTTTTTTTTGCCAAACGCTTCATTACTCTATTGAAACACTGGTCATACAGTTGCAACAAATTATTACTGCAGTTAGAGGCTTAGATGCCACACCTAAGCAAACTTGAAAATTAGAAGGAACCCATAGATAAAGCCACATGATACACAAAGACAACGAAGAGAACAATAATAAAAATTGCTCATGGAATGCTCACAAAGCTGCAAAGTTGAACATAAAATAGGCAATATTTGAATTGAATCCATATATATTTACACACTTTTGAGAAGCTAGCTGCAATAATACAAGTTTACAAATCTCTCAACCATCTATCTGACAAAAAAAAGGAAAAAATCCAAAGAAAAGACTGCCATCCATGATACTTCAGTACAATCTAATATAGAACAAATGTTGACAATTTGATATGAGTCCAAATATCACCCATGAAATCAAAACTTTCTTGACAATTTGATATAGCCCAAATGTTTCAAGATTCCAAAGCTCTGAAACGGGGTAAACAATAATTCAAAACCAACTCAATTCTTAAACCATGGATCAAAGCAAGATTATAAGGGAGACGAGACACGAAATCTATCCAAGCTGCAGATGGTAGGTCCCTAGATGCTTCAAGAGTAACGACCCCCACCAATATTTCAGAGCAAAATCCAACACCTCAGACATACAGCGTCACGTATCATCAGTTATCGAAACCGTAAACAAATGCAACGCAAAACCAATTCTAACAATCCCGTAAAAGAAGGCAAGAATCAGATAAAACGATGTCACCCCGTACTGATAGGTAAGGTCATCATAATTCCACGCATGAGAACAACTGAACGAACAAGAAGATAACAGTCACCAACTCCTTCCCTGTAATACCAATTGCAAGCCACCAACAGGCACAATGAGAGACTTGATGCCCGAAACACGGTACTGACTTCACAATAGAAAAACTTTGGACGAATATCAAAGAAAGGGAGTTATCACCAAAACTTGCACAAATTCTAAAACGCGCTTGGAGATTATTGTAAACACATCTACCCTTATCGCAACCGCGTCCCTCTGCAACAGCACTCAAACAATGTCCAATTCACTACCGATGTCCTGCCGTCGTTCCATTCCCTGAAAGATATCTCGATGATCTGCACTGGACATTAAACGGCAAAGACACGACCACACACCAAATAAAGAAACAACCTAAACCATGAAAGGCGGCAATACCAGAAGAAAATACCATAACCTAGCCATAACACATACAAATCTTCGTTGTTAAACCAGGAAGTCTATTTATAAAGGCAAATGGCCAAGGCGGTCCATGGTTGAAAGGTCATTATTGGCTGCTAACGCGTCTCTCTTATCGATAAAAAACGCGGTTTCTAGAGTTAAGGCGGTGGCGGCAACACATCACGCGGACCTGTCGACAGCTGGACGGCATCGATTGAGCAGACGCTAATTCAGGTCCCAAAAAAGGCGGACGCTAACAAATCATTTACAGTACCCATTTATTAAATTTTTTAATCATCAATATATCATATAAAACCTCTCCACCAAAGTTACTGTTGATAAGCGAACTTTAGCCTAAAAAAAAATCCTCTGCAAACGAAAGCAATTCAAATTTCAAAAGCGAGCTCTCAGCGCTCACGGTGTCCGAGCTTCTGCTTTTCTCCTTTTGGCACGGTCTCTCTTCTCCCTCAGCTCTCAGTCTCTCTTCATCACTCCCTCAGCTCTCACTCTCACCTTCAGCGAGCTC
>JANTPZ010009115.1:0-17765 GCA_025593235.1 Vachellia pachyceras
GATGTTGGCTTATGTTGTAGCTGCCGTTTGGCGTATATAAAAATTCATGTGTATGCTTTATTTATAAAGTTTAGACGCTCCACGTAATCTATAGGTAATGTTCCTGTGTTTTCATTATATGTTGACAATGCAAAATATGTTTTTATGGCATAATCTTGAGAGAAAAATGGTAAATTGTGATATTTTTTTAAATGGAAGGCTTAAGGGATGTGAGACCTCTCATGTTCCGTGCCGGTCACCTCTAAATTTTGGGATGTGACACCTAGACTCATCTAGGAAGCTGCAAAAATTGCGGTACTCTCCACCCCAATCACTTTGGACAGCCTTGATTTTGCAATCAAATTGATTTTCAGCAAAATTTTTAAAATTCATGAACATGCTCAGTGCCTCATCCTTTGATCTTAGGGGATAAATCCAAGAATATCTACTATAGTCATCCAAAAACAATATGTAATAACGAAAGCCATTAGAGGAACTCATGGGTGCAGGACCCTACAAATCTGTGGGTATCAATGCAAGTGGTTTAGAGGCACGTGAGTTTGAAATCTTGAAGGGAAGTAAATGTGACTTGCCATGCTTGCAGGACTCACAAAATGATATTTCATTACTATTCTTTGAATCAACTCTCAAATTACATGCACTGATTACTGAATTTAAAACTTTACTATTAGGATGGCCAAGTCTATTGTGCCATAACATTTTGCTAGTGCTAACATTATTGACCGCTCCAACTCCTTTTTCAGCAATACACAGCATCTCGTTGTTCCTGATTTCACTGGCATTGCATACCTTGTACATACCACCATCACTTGTCTTTCCCAATAGCAGGGTTTCCCCTGTTCCCTGGTCCTTCACATAGAAACCTTTGGAGTTAAATATTACATCAGCATGGTTATCAATTGCCATCTTATGCACATTTAACATATTCTTCTTGATCTTAGGAGTATATAACACATTTTTCAAAGCAACTTTCTTATCAGACAAATTGCTAATAATAGATGAACCAGATTTCGTTACATTTACTTTATGTCCATCACCAAGAGTAATGTGCACCTTACCAGCTAACTCACTTGTTGCGTCAAGCTTGCTCAGATCATTGGTGATGTGGCTTGTGGCTCTACTGTCCATGTACCAAGAGCCATCAGCAACCACTTCTGGAGTCGCCCAATAGACACTGTCAGACTCAGAGAAAGGTGAGCTTCTTCTTCTTGCATTGCTGGAAACTCGACCTCTACTTGAAGGTGGAACGAAAGAACGATCAAAACGATGAAAGCAAGTCTCAACAGTGTGTCCTAACTTGGTGCACAGTTGACAGACTGGTGGGCCATCTTCTTTACTGATACGATGAGCATTGAATGCTCTACCGCGTCGCCCCCTACCTCGACCACCTCTCCACGGATTGCTGCTTCTGAAACTAGACCCATTATCAGTCTTGGCAAAATTAGCAAGGTTATTCATAGAGACAGATAAGTTAGTAAATTGAGTTATCTATTCGAGTCTAGCTTCAAAGGTGAGGAGAGATGTTTGCAGCTCAATCCAAGTGAGTGTCCGGCTTGTTGTGATAGTTGAACAACAACAGTATTATATTCTCCATCTAGTCCTGCCAGTGCTTGTATAATCAGATCTGAGAGCGGGATTGAACTTCCAGCAAGTGTAAGCTGGTCTGCTATGCTCTTCAACTTTGAAAGATACTCGGACATCTTCATCGCACCCTTCCTAGTGTGCTGGAGCTCAGATCGAAGCATGAGCAACCGGGACTTTGTTTGTGCTCCATCAAGTTGCTTCACAGTCGCCCATAACCCAGCAGAGGTAGATACCCTGTCATTTCAGCTGAAATCTCCAGAGTCATAGTGTTGAGAAGCCAGCCAAACAGAAGTTGGTCAGCTGACTCCCATTCTTTGAACGCTAAGTTTATCATGACTTCGTTTCCTACCGTGACGAACTGTACTGTGAGGGGCAAGGCTTGGTGCCATTGATGAACCCCTCAAGCTTGTACCATTTGATGATTGGTAGAACGTGAGTAAGCCACACTGAGTAATTTGTTCGGTCCAGCTTGACCGAGCAAGTAAGGGTGGGAAACTGGTTTTTCTCTGCGAGTTTAGTGAGGAGTGAAGCAGAGATTTGTGAGCTGGAGGAGGAGGAGGCAGAGGAGCTTTGGGTTTTGCTTGATGTTGACATGGCGGCTTGTGCAGATGGCTTGTGCAGGGAAGGCTCTGATACCAAGATAAAATCTGTTATAGACAGAAGAAATGAAAAGGAGGCAATAAATGAATATTTGCCTCAGCAATTACTGTACCATATATAGAGTCTGTTACAGCCCTCAATACTACACGATTTACACACCTATCTTATCCTAGTATATTCTAGAATATGACTACAAATACATTACACCAGCAGACTAGAGGAAATATACAGATACACGAATTGGGCCTAAGATAAGTGAAGTCATAATATTATGGCCAATGTTTCTCAGCCTATAATCCTTAACATACCAGAACAACAAACCTCAAAATGGGATCACCGGCTTGGAAGATTCAAGCATGGTTCTGTTATTTACTGTGCATTTGGAAGCGAATGCAAGTTAGAGATTAGCCAATTCCTAGAATTGATTTTGGGCCTTGAGCAGTCAGGTATGTGCTTTTTAAAGCTTAAATATAGATAGTCAATTCCAAGCTGTAATTAGTAGCAAGAATTTTCGTACTTTTCTGTTGAGAAATTTAACTTCTTTTCAACTAATGAAATCCCAAATTTAAATCTGGTACAGGGATGCCATTTTTTGTAGCAACGAAAGCTCCAGAAGGATATGAATCAGTAGACGCAAGTCTTCCAGAGGGATTTGAAGTTCGAGGAAGAGGGATAGTACATGGAGGTTGGGATCAGCAACAGTTAATTTTGGAACACCCATCTTTTGGTTGCTTCATTACTCAATGTGGTTCTGGATCTATGTTAGAAGCATTACTCAGCCAATGTCAGTTAGTGTTGTTACCCACCATTCCTATTGATCAGATCTTCGATGCGAGGATGCTTAGCCAAAGCTTCGGAGCTGGGGTTGAAGTGAAGAAAGGTGAAGAAGATGGACTCTTCACAACGGAAAGTGTCTGCGAAGCAATGAGGTTTGTGATGAATGAAGAGAATGAGATCGCTAAAGAGGTCAGAGTAAATCGTGCTAAACTCAGAAACATCTTTCTCAGCAACAATTTCGAATCCAATTATATTGACAGTATTTGTCACCAGCTTCAAGATTTACTCAAATGGGGATATCCATGTTCAAGCGGGTGAAACTATAGCCAGCTAGCAGCTAAATCCCAAGCGCACGTGTGTAGGGTTATGCACTTTAAAAATGAAGTGTTTGGTTTAGATTTTCGCTCTTTAAAATTGTTTATGCGAAACTTTGTGGTTGGTCATGTAGTGAGATATAGGATGAGGGATAATTAGGGTTTAATTATGATATTTAGGGTTATCTATGAGGGATATTAAATAAGAATATTTATCATTAGAATTAGGATTTTATTTACTTATTTTTAATATTTACAGTTTCTTAATAAAATAGGATATCTAAGTTATCGTATAATTATTTTAGGATTTAAATTTAAATTTGATTTATTATTATTATAAGGGTTAATATACCAATTTTCCTTGAAAGTGTTTTAGGAATAATATTATATCGGATGTTTTAAAATTGAGCAATATTACCCTTTACGGTTAAAAAAACTAACATGGACCATTAAAAATTAATGTTAACCATTAACATTTTAACGATAATAGGTAATATTACTCAATTTTAAAACTTTCGAGATAACATTACTTTTAAATAAAATTAAAATAACATTATTTCTAAACGGAAACAGAGAATATATTTAGAAGTTTACCATTATTTTAATGTTTCTATGGCTCTGTAAGTAAAGCTAAGAGTTTGTACTGTCATGGTATGCATGCACATCTTGGTAATGATTCTCAATCACAGTTAATTTCTCCCTGGGCCCCAATTTAATTTCTCCATTAAAATTTATATAGAAATGCAATGGAGGGACAAGAAGTGATATCAAGTTATCAACTGAGGTTTTGTGTATAATTAGTAACAGTTTCAAACACTTCCTCTATGTAACCGGCACCCAGTACCAAACGTTTCAGCATTTATTGACCGAAAAAAAAAATACAGTTTCAACATTTATCTTATTGTCTGCTTTCAACTCGATCTCTTCAACATGTAAAACGTCGCAATATATTTAGTTTCGTACAAGAAGTGTCAATATTCTTCTCTCTTTCATTTGTATAACGCTCGGGTTCTCTCTGCAAAATAACAGGATATAAGAGGCTAAAACTTGTGATTCTTCAAAGATACATAGGCTAATTACTAGCTACCATGGAAGAATCTCTACACATAGCAATGTTTCCCTGGTTTGCTATGGGGCACCTGACAGCATATTTACAATTATCCAACAAGTTAGCCAAAAGAGGACACAGAATCTCCTTCTTCGTTCCCACAAGAACACAATCCAAATTACGAAATTTAAACCTTCACCCTCATCTCATCACCTTCGTCCCCATCACCATTCCTCACATTGAAGGTCTTCCACATGGTGCAGAGACAACCTCAGACGTCGCTGACTCTTTCTTCCCACTCAATCTAACAGCCATGGATCGTACCCAGAAACAAGTTCAAAGTCTTCTCATTGATCTACACCCAAACTTTGTCTTCTTTGATTCTGCTTATTGGCTACCAAAGCTAGCTCGAAGCTTGGGCATCAGGACTGTTCAGTACTGGACTGTTTCTGCGACAACAATAGCTTACATAGAATCATTAAAGAGGCAATATCAGGGAACAAAATTTTCTACCCTTGATCCCATTCTAACTGTTATTGGACTGCCTGATTCGTCCGTCAAGCTTTATGCCTATGAAGCACGAATATTGGCTAGGGTTTTGGAATCTGACTTCGGTAGTGGTGTTCCTTTCATTGATCGAATGGTTAATTCAGGCTTGCCTGATGCAGTTGGATTCAAAAGTTGCAGAGAGATGGAGGGTCCTTTTTTGGATTATCTGGAAACCCTGCATGGAAGACCTGTCTTGCTTTCTGGGTCTCTTATACCAGAGCCACCTACCTCTCCTTTGGAGGATAAATGGGCTCATTGGCTTGGAAGATTCAAAAATGGTTCAGTAATTTATTGCGCCCTTGGAAGTGAAAGCATATTACAACCCAGTGAATTCCAAGACTTATTGTTGGGTCTAGAGCTCACAGGTATATTATGCCTTTTCACTTATTTATTTTTGGAAAAAATTATTTATTCAATATGCATAGTTTAGACTCGATTATAATTTAAAACAATTTAACCCATCTAATCAACTCACTTCCTGAAATTTCAGCAGGATAATCAATTAGTTCTTTCACTCTAAAAAATTATCTAGTATTTTATGAAATATAATGTTTGGCATAAATCATGGATTGTAACTGAATCATGAAGAGTATGGCTATATTGAATTCATTCTGAGTGGATTAGGGCCCACGCCTAATACAAGTGAAGCTATTATGTAAATAGGGAGAAATGCATAGGTGTATAGAGAGTTTTCCCTTTATGATCTAAACTAACTCTTGTATTAAAGATTAGGGGTAGCACCATGCAATTGGATTCAAAAGGTAGTCCCCAAAACCTTACATAAAATGTTGGGATAAATCAATGGATTTAATTATTTTAAAATTTGTGTGCTGAAGTGTAAATAAGTCAAACTACAGGGAATAAATGTCTAATTTTCCCCTTTTGTTTTTTCTTTAATTTCCATGAGTTACGTACAGAATGGTTTTAATCATTATTTGATGCACAGGTATGCCATTTTTGGCGGTTCTAAGACAACCAATTGGCTATGGGGAAGTTGAAGAAGCTTTGCCAGAAGGTTTTAAACAAAGAGTTGAAGGGAGAGGGATGATGCAAGGAGGATGGGTACAGCAACAACAGATTCTAGAACATCCATCTATCGGGTGCTTCATTACACATTGTGGGCCAGGATCTTTAACAGAGGCACTAGCTCTGGATCAGTGCCAGTTGGTTTTATTACCTAATAGGAGTGACCAATTCTTCAACGCAAGGTTGTTGAGCAGAAGCTTCAAGGCTGGGGTTGAAGTGAAGAGGGATGAAGAAGATGGTTCCTTCACAAAAGAATCTGTTTGTGAAGCTGTGAAGAGTGTGATGGACGAGGAAAGTGAGGTTGCTAGGGAAATCAGACAAAACCGTAGCAGATTGAGAAGTATCTTTCTTAGCAATGATTTAGAGTCTAGTTATATTGATAGCTTCTGTCATCAGCTTCAACATCTACTCAAATGATGACATGCATGCATGCATGCATGCATGTCCTGGGAATTGTGTCTTGGTTAGGTTTCTTTCATCAACTCATGCTCTATTTTCCCCTTATTTCATTGTGGGAATAAACGATGTATCATTCGTCTTGTTTTAGTTAATAAGACAAACCTGCCTGTTTGGACTGCGGCGTGATCGATAATCGCTTACTTTTACACTTTTACAACATTGGA
The DNA here is from genome assembly GCA_025593235.1 of Vachellia pachyceras. Lineage (NCBI taxonomy): Eukaryota > Viridiplantae > Streptophyta > Magnoliopsida > Fabales > Fabaceae > Vachellia > Vachellia pachyceras. The sequence goes on from JANTPZ010009115.1 coordinate 6,522, forward strand.
ACACTCGTATATTTACTCCGTGTAGTAGCATGAAACCATTTCTCTACGACTAATCGAAGGACTTACTGATTAACTTCGAATGTTTGGAGGATTACTGTGATGTCCAATCGTAATATGTCAAGGAAGGAATACAAATACTAAAAACTCTACAAAAATGAATAATGTAAAACAAGAAGTTCTAATACAAGAAATAACATTGGAGTTGGAACATAACTGCCATTAACATTGGGATATAGCTCATTTTTAGCACTTTTGGTACTTGGCATTAGGCAATGCTTGGATTGGGCAATCCCACATAGATGGAAGTGGGCAGTACCACCTACCTCATGTCTCTCCTCATCAACAAAGCCAAGTTAGTGCCCTACATTATTTCGTTGGGAGAAAGAAATTTACAGATTTCGAGGTATTTTACGAATTTTAAGATGGTTTTATGGATTTCGAGATGGTTTTTATGAATTTCGAGATGGTTTTTATAGATTTTAAGATGGTTTTATCTTGAATTACGTGTACCGTTGAGGGAATGGTGTTCCTAAATAAGCACATTATCTTTGGTGTGTCACTCATTATCTCCGACAATATATTTAATTTATGCTACTTATTGTTATTTGAATTTTTTTGGTAATTAACTTCATTTCTCAAGTCTCATGGTCATGGTTATCGGGAGAATGTTTTGCTTGATATAAAAAATTTAGTGAATTATTTTTAAAAATATTCACATATTTAATGAGCTCATTTATTTGACATGTTTGAAACTATAATTTTAACCAAAAAATTTCAAACATTCCATTAAAAAAATTCAAACATTATAATGATTTTCGGAAAAAAAACCAATTAAATTGAGTGATCTGTTAAAAGCCATCTTTATTAACTAATTTTGGAAGTTGGGTGTAGGCAAAAAAAAAAAGATTGAAAAAAAGGTAAATTTTTTAAGGAGAAAAAAGTAATTTTCAAATATGCCTTTAGACAAAGCGTGGCAATTTCGAAAGCGTCGTTTTTATTGCCGCGGGAAGATGATTCTTCCTGTTGGACGTGTTTGGAAAACCATTTTCTCAAACGTTACACGTAAATTGAGATAAAATTATTTTGAAATCTGTAAAAACCATCTCAAAATTTATAAAAACCATCTTGAAATTCGTAAAACCATTTTGAAATTTCTAAAATGCCTCAAAATCTGTAAAATCCATTTTCATAACGGAGTTCCAAACAAGTACGTTGTTGTTGTTGTTGTGGTGTGTGACCCTGTATGCTCTGACTCGAAGCAATTTTCAATAATTACTCACAGACGCCAATGATGAAATAGCTCTTCAAGTGTAAGTCGAATCGCAGAAATTTACTTTTGCTTTCTTCGTGGGATTAGAAGGAAAACTAAGAAATCAATTTGCGATAGAAAATGACGGAGCAAGACAGAAATTGGGATTTTCACCTCAGAACGTTGTCTAATAGTGCCAGAGACTCCAATACCGCTAATGATCCTGCTTCTGATCCCGCCCTTCTTCAATCCGTGAGCCTTTCTCTCAGATTCTTTACTTTCTATTGTCTTCTCCGGAAAAAAGTTGATATCATTCACATATATCTCTTGACAAAGTTATTCCACATTGCGTCATGCTCGAGTTTCCTGCTTATTTCCGTCTTGTTTACACTTGAATAATTCGGCTCATCCTTTTCATTACCATTTTCTGAGCTTACCGTACGGCCAATCATTCTATTATTTAGGGTTAGATTTAGGCAGCTTTAACGGGTGCCTTGGTTGGATTTGATTAGGTGAAAAAGCTCCATGAAATTTGTGTGGCTGAGAATTCTGAGGACTTGGTGGCCAGAGTTTATCCGCAAATTAACAAGATTTTTCAACGTGCTGTGGCTTCACTCTCTCAATCCCGTACCTCAAATGGCCTTCTGTTACTTGTATGTCATTTTTTAAGAATCTAATAACTGATTGATCTCCGAAGTAATCATTTGTCTATGTCTTGTAAGATTCAATCTTTAAAATTTGAATATAGATATTGTGGTCGGTGACCAGATATTCAACAAGCTTCCAATTTGGTGGATACTTGATACTTTGAAGTTTAAACTCCAGCAAATCTTTGTTCTTACCTATTAGTTAACTTGAGATGCAGGCTTATTTTATATCGATGGAGCTATTTCTTTACGAAACTATAAACAGATTTTTGTTTTCTTAGTATAATTTTTGGACTTTCAAAAGCTTAGGGAAAGCAATTTTTTTTTTTTTGCGGAATAAAAGAAAACAAAAGCAAAAAGTGTTAGGCAGGTCAATGCCATGATAAATCCACATCACCTAGTTTATTTATTCATTATTTCTTGGATTTGTACAGCTTCTTCTCTGGGCTTTCCTTTGTGGGTTTAAAACGTGGTTTGTTGATCTGGCATATGTTTTTGCTTTATATATGTATATATCTTTGGTCCATACACTTTTCTTATATGTTTTGTCAGGCTATTCTTCAATTTTTCCTAGATTTTGGAGAGGTTGTTCTTCATGATGCTGATCCTAGTCTCAGGATTTATTTTTGTTCATTCTTGAGCAGGTAATTATAAGTTTTACAACGGCTGAAATATGCTATGGCTTTAGAAGATAAGGAAGTAGCAAAATGAGATAATTGGTGATGCACTTGTTCTGTCAGATTAGATTTTTATTTAAGTGCATATTCTGATCAAACATCACTTATTCTGTTGTTTTGTTCTTATTCCTTTTTAGGAAAATCCTCTCAAAATGTATATATAATATAAAAACTTTAGCAAGCCATATTGTTCACAGGTCATGAAAAGTGAAGTAGGGCTTATTTCTTAGATTCTATGCAATGCACAAGAACCACAATAATTATTGTCTACTGCAGGGAGTTTGCTGATCCTGTTGTAGCAGAAGCAACTCTTGAATTTCTCATTGTCAACAGAAAAAAGTTTCTAAGTTCCTTCCCAAATCTATTGCCTCAGGTATTGGCTAAGTTCTTTTGAGCATTCCCTTTCATGTTTTTATGCAAATAAAAAATTTGTCACCATCTTTGAATCGTGGGTTCCAAGTGCCATATGTTTAGACAGTTGAGAAATTTTCTTGGCCAATACTTTTAGTACTGGGAATTGAGGAAATTTTCAGTGTCCAAATTTATGTCTAATATTCAGGCCAAAGATATGTCCGATGCAATGTCTTTAACAACTTAACCTTGTGATTCTTGACCACGTTGCCCTTCTTTACCATACGTGTGCCTGTGTGGCTACATGTATCTGATGTTATTAGAACTGTTTTCTTGGCAGTTTTTCCCACTGTTGTTAAAGCTTGTCGCTTGGCATGGAGATAGGTAAGCTGTTCTTTACTGCTATTGTGAATTAATAACGATAGATCCTTTAGGCTTTAATTTTTAAATGATCAGACTCTAACCATCTGAGTTTTACATATTTTGGCAGCATGTTCATCATAGGTTGTATGCCTTCTGAGTACGCGCCTTATTCATTTGCAGCTTTATGTAAAATATTTAGAAGAAATTGTCTTTTCTTGCACGTAAATTTTATAGTTGGATGTCAATCATGGACATGTATGAATTCATAGAGCTTTTTATTGGATGTTGTCTGGATTATTGCCTAATCATCTTTTTGTTCGATTTGCAGATTAGGGAAACTGTTCCTGAAAGTTTTACCAGGATTGATATCACCTGGGTCATTCCTTCCTTTGTTTATATCTCTAGTGGACTTGCCAGGTATGTTTAAGTTTCATAACCATGTTATTTCTGTTTACCTCTTGATTTTTAACCACAAAGCATTTGGAAGTTCTTATCTCTATTTTAATATTCAGGGTGAATACTGAAATATAATAAATGGAAAGACCGAGAGACTTGCTTCTCTCTTTTTTGCAGCTCCCTCTCATGTTTTATTTCTATTTTACGTTAGTGCCTCTTATCCCTATTTGGAATTAAGTCAAAATTACAATTGAAGAGAAACACAATGCTCAAAGAAAAGAACCTAATAGCATCCAGCATGGCTCCATCACCTTGGGGGCGCAAAAAAGGAAAGAAAGAAAGAAAGAAAAGAGAACCATGGCAGTACTGTTTAATTATTAATAAAAGTCATTTGGGCATAACATATAACTACCAAAAAATGCAATAAGCTTGATGATTTCTGGGTATCTGATGATGTTCTTTTTCTTATTTCACTTAGTAATGGGTTTTGTTGTTTTGACATTTCTATCATCTTTGCTAGTTTTGGTTGTGGCATTGGAAAAGGTAGAAAAAAGCTCCGGACCACTAATTGGAACCGGTATAGCTTCGATTCAACAAAATACTGCTCCTAAGGTTATCTTTGACGCTATAAGTTGGAGAAAATTCAGTCACAATTGTACAAGTCTTTACAATATGAGAAAAATTGCTTACTGACGATGCAGATGCTACTTGCCCTTATGGATGAAGCCTATACTGGTTCAACTATAGAAGATGGTGCAGGAGATTCTGAATCTGAGGATAACAGTGCTATTGATGTAGACAGCCCTTTGTTCCTTGAGCTTTTAAAGGATGAAAGTGATGGACTCGCTGTATGGTCTCTTTTCATCTTACTGGTTGCCATTATTTAGTCCTATCTATTTTGGTTCTTGTCATCTGGAGGGTTTAGTTCAAGTTGTTTTGCCATTGATTCTCAGGCAATATGCATATTAAGCAATTTTTAATCACTTAAACTGAATATTAATAAAAGTTTGTTGCTTCTCATAAAATATTTTCTGTACTTGACAATCCTAAAATAAATGTTTCGCATTGCCTTATGTGAAGTAATGCATAAAGCTTCCCATTTGAATCATTATTTTGAACCGATTCTCTTTTTACGTTTAATGTTGTTTTTTTACCTTTTAATTTTCGGTCAATATTGTAATACCTTCAGTTATAGTTATAATCAGATAACTGCCAACTTGGCTATTGAAGTGGTGGGGTCAATATTGAGTTTCAGATATTTTTTTTTAGCAAAATGAGTTTCAGATAAATTGAATTCTTGATTTTAATGTAGTGATTTTTTTTCCATATAAGGTTTCGTTCTCAAATGGTTAAATGTAATGATTATTATCCTCATTTGATTTTGTAATATTATTAATGTCATAGTCAAGTCTTTCATAAAAAAGAAACCTTTACTTACCGACAGGTTAAAGCCAAACTTTGATCATCCTCAAGTTTTTCTCTCAAAGTATGCCAATTAACTCTGATGTTTTACAGTTGGGCATCCTTGTTATAATTATAACTGATGAGGAATAAAACCATTGGTGGCAGCAAGGTGATTAATTAAACTTTCAAGCTTTTTAGGTGGATAGGCCCCTGACTTTTCAAGTTAAAATAATGTGTTGCACTAATCAAATCCGTTTGTTATAATAAATCTATTTTGAGTTCTAAGATTGTGTGTTGGAATTAAATTCTTCCTTGGCCTTGAGGTAAGTTATATTATAATATGCCAGGAACGCCACTGGACTTCTCCCGGGATGGCTGCATTATTACAGGCCGCAGTAAATAGTCCCTATTCTGATAGGCTGAAACAAGCACTCATTCTGGCACCACCCCTTCTTGATGTGTACTTCTCTGTAGCATTGCATGAAGTCAATGAGTGTAAGTTCTGACACCAGAATCTTTGTGTGACATTTGCGTTATTTTCATTATATATAGTGAGAGTTCATTGTTTGCAGTATCTTTCCATTTATTAGGATATATTCCTGAGCTGGCTGTGATACAAGTTTTTTATTTCATTTTCAGCTTTGATGTGCGCATTAATTCCTCTGCTTATGTCAAGATATTCTACAATTTTTCCTGACAAGAATTTTTCTCACGAGGTATGTATACAGCAAAATTATTGGAATTATCTTCTCTTAGCATGACAGGTTCAAATGGCTGTTGAGAACTAGCATTTGAAAGTGTGCGTTGCTGTTCTTCGGGGTTGATCATTGGCAATTTCCATTTTGAAGCATCGTCTTATTGTCAATGTTTTCAAATGGTTTTAGGTTCACAAGAGGATATTGGAATTCATTCTATCTGCTTTTCAGCACTCCCCAAATTTTATAGCTCTCTTGAAGGTATTGTTTTGACAATATACTGCTTTTATTTAAGATCGTAAAACAAGTTAATTTTGAGTTGAGTGCAATCTTCTTTATATATTTTTAAGATGAAAAATAAAATCTATCATGAATTGAAAGCTCATATGAATTTTTTGCAGAAACCTATAATAGACAGACTGGGAGAAGCTTATGACAGCCCGGAGAAGGTTAGCAATCAGTTCGCTAATGTTGAGGTTGGGGGTGATTGATGCAATAAATTTTGAAAATACATTGATTGTTGTCTAGACAGAATTGGCATTGCAATTATGTTGGGCCATTGGAGAGCATGGCGGAGGTGGCGGATCTCACAAAGATGAAGCGCGGGAGCTTTTTGAGAGTTTAGAACTACTTCTGTATGAAAACCTTTCAACTAGGTATGACACAGAAAACCCATTGCCTCCTGCAGTTTAGAGATATTGATGTCGAGTCATTGTTTGATGACTTCATCTACGTCTGTTTACATGAAAGTCGTTTGGGCCTGAGGCAAGATGTATCCCGGGATTCTAATAGGGAAACCTACAGCAAGTCATCACAGTCCAGGCTTCTATGTTTTGTTGTAACAGCCATTGCAAAACTTGCCACACTCCACTGAGAGTTACTCCCAAGGGCTCGTGTATCATTGGTCAAGGTATCTTTTGCTGGTTTCTACAAGCGAGGTGCGAAGCTGTTTTTTTATTATTATTTCTCCATCTAATAATAAGGATTTGCGCTTCAGGTGGCTCGATCTCAGATTTCAGATGCCAGAGTATGGAGACGTGCTCGTGATTTCCTGGGTTTAATGAATGACCCTGCCATTTGTTCATCAGTACTGGGTCCTTCACGACCATCACAAGACACCTTGCAAAAAGCGGGCAGCATAAACTGGAATGAAGGGGCAACAAAGATGATTGCTCATATTCCGTTTTACCTCCTTGGGGAGCTGGAAGGTGACATACCTTTTACTCTTGTTCTTGTCTCTGTTTCTCAGTAGTGGTGGGTTGTTCAGTTTGCCTGCATATAAACACTTGAAAATTTGAATTTGTATAAATAGTAGAGTAATTATTGCTTTGATTTTACTTGCTCTCGCTAGTAACACGCGCACATGAACCCTACTGCTTGTGATTTTGGCTTGTCCATGTATTATGGTACTTGAGAGTTTTGGTGAATCTTAGTTGCCAAGGGAAATCTACTATTGCCTATTTTACATCTTGGTCCTCTCTTGTTACAGGGGCACCTTTTCATGATTTCTCATTAGCGGATGTCATTCCTAGAAGATGACGAAAGCCAATTTGCCAAATTGTTTCTTGATTATGAGTCGATCTAGTTTCGTGTGGGGCAATTAGTGATGAGTATGCCATTACAGATATTCTTTTGTGCATTGGTTCAAGGATAAGCATCTTTCTGCACTCAATGTTATTTATCAATTACTATTGTAACATTTGCCTTGAGATATGTCGTATAACGATGATGCTGATATATTGGGTTAAATTCCTTAATCTGAACTAACCCTCCCACACTGTTAAAACATGAGCAATCCAGTCGAAAATTGAAATTCGAATTCTTTAAATTCTATCAACATTTTTTCGATCTCGTTCATTTTAATTCGGCTGAAATGTGATTCAAAGAATCTCAGATTTTAAAAAAATGGGATAAATTTGGTGGATATGTCTCATCCATTTGGTCACATATAGAAAATTATTTGATGTGAATAATTCATATATAAATAAGACCATCGTATATGCTAATAAAAATGGTAGATTGAGCGGTTTGAAATTCTTTAAAAAGAGGTAAAAAATTGAAAATAATATTGAATGAAGCTATTAAATGAGATATTTTAAATAGCAATTTATTAAATATTTGGTTACCGGTAGAATTCAATGATATCGTATAATCTACATAGACCATATCATCGGGTAAAACATGACTTGTCATCATCTCATCTACCGGATCCTCTCCTAAGCACCTATAGTGCAAAGAACCAATCTTGGTTTGGTGAACAACTAGTATTTATTCAATATTAAATACAATATTTACTCCTTTAAATTTACTTTCGTTTTGGTTTCAGTTATTCAAAAGGTAAAATATTACATATTTTTATTAGATTTTAAGAATATATATTTTGAATAAAATGAAACGGGTTAAAACCATTAATTTTAAATTTGATGAATCAAGATCGGGTGAATTTATCAGATAAAGACTGTATTAACCTTTAATTCAATTAATGATCTTTATTATCTACATGCCTAAGACTAGGGTGACTTGTTTCGCTTAGAAAACTGTTTTTAAAGGTACCCCGCACTCGCAAACTCTGCAGGATAACATAAAAAATCTCACAGAAAAATATAACAGGGATAAATTAAAACCGTCATCATAGGGACAACACAACACACCTAACTCCATAGTTATTGGCAGCAATACTTGGATCATAACTATGATCTGCAGAGACTTGGGTTGTCCATACAGCACCTTTCAGCATGCCCCTCATGTAACTATAACTAGAACATGTACAACTCTGGGAAAAACAAAGGAGCCTTACAACACTACAATCTAATCCTAGAGTGCTTAATAATCATAGAGTTTACAACACTACAGAGAACCTAAATGGGGCGGATAATATTAATTATGTCTTAATAATCATAGAATTTACAACACAATACTAGATAGATAGAGTGCTTGTTTGGGAACTTCGTTCCCCCCAACGGTGCATGTAAACCAAGACAAAACCATCTCGAAATCCTAAAAACATCTTGAAATCCGTAAAACTATCTAGAAATCCGTAAACTTCTTTTTCCTAACGGAATTCCCAAACACACTGGGCCATCATGATAATGCAGAAACCGAAGTCTTGTAAGCTTAGATGCACAGACTTTCTGATAGCATCAAAAGTGCTTTTGAGGATCTTCTTAACGACGAGGATTGATTGAGGAGGGACATGTGACATAGTAGAGGCATGGTCAATAATGTGAAAGGAGACAGTGAGAATGCTTGAGACGCCACTTCGGAGTCCATCGTTCTTTGGGATCTCATCAGGAAGAATGGCAAAACCAGAAGGTAACACCCCCACATCGTCTGGGTCTCCTCCCTCCAGCAGGGCTGTCACTGCTTGTTCGTCCACTGGTGCATACACCACGTAGGACCCACTTACGTCTGTGTGGGTCTCTTGAATGTAGTGAATCACATGTGTCCACGTCATCCTTCAAATACCAAAATATTAGTTATTTTCTAATTATCCTTCCTTTTGAATTGAAAGAATTACACGCTGATAAGTTGGGATTATTATAAGTAAGATTGAACTCATAGCCTCTCACTTGAAGGAAAGATTGCATGCTACTCATTTATAAAGGCATGGACAAATAATGTCCAATGAACTGTAGGCACTATGGAGTATGATTGAATCCATGACATCTCACTTACCGAAAAAGTTTTATAACACTAGGTTAAAAGGCCATTTGGAAAATACTGTTTATTGAAAAATTAGAATGAATAAAAAAGTATTACCTCCGATGTTAAAATAAATAGGAGTTAGACAAGCCTTTACTTTCATGTATCTCTGTTGATGGTACCAAGTAAGGGGCTTTTCGTTAAAGATGTTTACCATGCGAGCATTTTAAGAAAATCATTTCATATTTGTTATAAATAATCAAGTTCAGTAATAATTTTTTTTAATATTCATATATTATTTATCTTATTCTTGTATAAAGTATTGGAGGAACATTTAAAAGGGTAAAGAAAAACTTACAGTGACATGCATTAGAGAGACACGATTTGCCGGATCTTTGCCCTTAACAACGTAGGACAGTTCTCGAATACCGAATTCCCGCGAAAGTATATCCCACTGTCATTAATCCATCACTCAAATCACTAAACGTCACACTGACCCAATGCAAATTAACATCCAAACTTGCCCAAGCAAATTATAAAGAAAAATTAGTTTAGCAAAAACCACTGAAAAATCTCTCATTACAAAATTTTTTGTCAAGAAGTACCAAAACATTTGGTTAAAAATTGGGGTAAAACCTATTTTCTGCATGAACAACTTTTTTTAGTTGTATGTAACCTATTTTGAACTATGTACGTGCGAAATGAAAGATAAGGGCATAATTAAAAACATGTTACAGCTAAAAAGGAATTGCACCACTAAAAAATGAGTTACATATGCCCAAATACTTAAGTCTTTATATAACTTTAAACAATAAAATTTGCAAAAGGAATTTTTAGTAATTTTTTCAATATTTTATATTAAAGAATAGAACATACACTTTATACCGTCGGCATTTTAAGCCAGTCCAAATAATACAAACAATACTAAATGTTTGTTTGAAAAAACCCCAAAAGAACTTAAAAAATGCTTTAAAGTAAGTTGAGATAAAACTCCACTCATATATTTAGTTGAAACTCCATAAAATCACTTATAGGTTAATCAAAATAGTTATTGTGTCTGTTTGGGAATTTGATAGAGAGGTACTTTTACTCAATGTGAAGGAGATTATCTCATTTCGTGAAAAAACACTGTTGAACGTGTTTATGAAGAGTAAATAAACTTTTCTAAACAAGGTGTAAGATTGCAAATTTAAATATTCAAAGTTATGATTAATATATTCAGACACACTGTCCTGAAAAGACTTGTCCAAAGGAATCCTTACTGTGTGTGTTTAGGAAATCCCTCGAGATAGTTTTACAGATTTCGAGATGATTTTTATAGGTTTCGAAATTATTTTTACAGATTTCGAGATGATTTTATCTTGATTTACATACACTGTTAAAAGAAAAAATGAGTTGCCAAGCAAGTATAATAACTGCCTGGGCCGCAAATCAAACCATTAATATTAAAAGCCATGCTACAATAATTAGGGTTTTGGGTTCATCAGGAATCGAGTTCCGTATATCTATAGAGAGAGAGAGAGAGAGAGAGAGACGTACCCTGCGTCTGGAATCGGCACGACGAAGGAAGTCGAAGAGTCGGCGAGGATTGACCGGAAGCCATTGAGAAGTGGTGAAGATGAGACTAGTGGCCGGAGGTTTTCCAAGCTCAGTTGTGTACTCTCCTGTGGCCATCCTAACGTCTACAGTATCTTTAGAAGATCGAGTCAATCTCGACCGCTGGTTTCGTGTGGCCCCACTAATCTCATCACAGAACGTCCTTATCATCCTCTCCCCCACCTTCAACAGTCCCATTCTTCCTGCCTCACCTATTACCTTCA